>OZ035997.1:15145458-15280458 GCA_964035015.1 Corallium rubrum
GTAAGTGAAAAAGGAATCAATATATTTTTTATCTCATTTGAAGTAGCGTGGCTAAGGCGATGGTTTCAGGCACGAGTCATGTCATTCAGGTAGCGTGGCCGAGTGGTCTAAGGCGCTGGTTTAAGGCACCAGTCATTTTGATGGCGTGGGTTCGAATCCCACCGCTGCCAATAAACAGTATTTTATACGTTTAAAATTTTACCAGTTATTGTCGGTATTAATGTATAGCATTTTCCAAATTAAAAAATTTGAAGTACTTAATATTTTACAAAAAATTAAAAAAGCTGTTTCTCATTCAATAAGAGGCTTTATATTGAAAGATGTAAGTGAAAAAGGAATCAATATTTTTTTATCATTCGAAGTAAACTTTTATGTTTCTCATGTCATTCAGGTAGCGTGGCCGAGTGGTCTAAGGCGCTGGTTTAAGGCACCAGTCATTTCGATGGCGTGGGTTCGAATCCCACCGCTGCCAATAAACAGTATTTCATACGTTTAAAATTTTACCAGATTATTGTCGGTATTAATGTATAGCATTTTCCAAATTAAAAAATTTGAAGTACTGAAATTTTACAAAAAATTTAAAAAGCTGTTTTCTCATTCAATAAGAGGCTTCATATTGAAAGATGTAAGTGAAAAAGGAAGCAATATTTTTTTTTATCATTCAAAGTAAACTTTTATGTTTCTCATGTCGTTCAGGTAGCGTGGCCGAGTGGTCTAAGGCGCTGGTTTCAGGCACCAGTCATTTCGATGGCGTGGGTTCGAATCCCACCGCTGCCAATAAACAGTATTTCATACGTTTAAAATTTTACCAGATATTGTCGGTATTAATGGTAGCATTTTCCAAATTAAAACATTTGAAGTACTTAATATTTTACAAAAAATTAAAAAAGCTGTTTTCTCATTCAATAAGAGGCTTTATATTGAAAGATGTAATTGAAAAAGGAATCAATATTTTTTTTATCATTCAAAGTAAACTTTTATGTTTCTCATGTCGTTCAGGTAGGGTGGCCGAGTGGCCTAAGGCGCTGGTTTCAGGCACCAGTCATTTCGATGGCGTGGGTTCGAATCCCACCGCTGCCAATAAACAGTATTTCATACGTTTAAAGTTTTACCAGATATTGTCGGTATTAATGTATAGCATTTTCCTAATTAAAACATTTGAAATACTTAATATTTTACAAAAAATTTAAAAAGCTGTTTTCTCATTCAATAATTAGATGCTTTATATTGAAAGATGTAAGTGAAAAAGGAATCAATATTTTTTTTATCATTCGAAGTAAACTTTTATGTTTCTCATGTCGTTCAGGTAGCGTGGCCGAGTGGTCTAAGGCGCTGGTTTAAGGCACCAGTCATTTCGATGGCGTGGGTTCGAATCCCACCGCTGCCAATAAACAGTATTTTATACGTTTAAAATTTTACCAGATATTGTCGGTATTAATGTATAGCATTTTCCAAATTAAAACATTTGAAGTACTTAATATTTTACAAAAAATTAAAAAAGCTGTTTTCTCATTCAATAAGAGGCTTCATATTGAAAGATGTAATTGAAAAAGGAATCAATATTTTTTTTATCATTCGAAGCTTAGCAAACTTTTATGTTTCTCATGTCGTTCAGGTAGCGTGGCCGAGTGGCCTAAGGCGATGGTTTCAGGCACCAGTCATTTCGATGGCGTGGGTTCGAATCCCACCGCTGCCAATAAACAGTATTTAATACGTTTAAAATTTTACCAGTTATTGTCGGTATTAATGTATAGCATTTTCCAAATTAAAAAATTTGAAGTACTTATATTTTACAAAAAATTAAAAAAGCTGTTTTCTGATTCAATAAGATGCTTTATATTGAAAGATGTAAGTGAAAAAGGAATCAATATTTTTTTGATCATTTGAAGTAAACTTTTATATTTCTCATGTCATTTAGGTAGCGTCGCCAAGTGGTCTAAGGCGCTGGTTTAAGGCACCAGTCATTTTGATGGCCTGGGTTCGAATCCCACCGCTGCCAATAAACAGTATTTTATACGTTTAAAATTTTACCAGTTATTGTCGGTATTAATGTATAGTATTTTCCAAATTAAAAAATTTGAAGTACTTAATACTTTACAAAAAATTAAAAAAGCTGTTTTCTTATTCAATAAGATGGTTTATAATGAAAGATGTAAGTGAAAAAGGAATCAATATATTTTTTATCATTTGAAGTAAACTTTTATGTTTCTCATGTCATTCATGTAGCGTCGCGGAGTGGTCTAAGGCGCTGGTTTAAGGCACCAGTCATTTCGATGGCTTGTGTCCGAATCCCACGGCTGCCAATAAACAGAATTTCATAGGTTTAAAGTTTTGCCAATTATTGTCGGTATTAATGTATAGCATTTTCTAAATTAAACAATTTGAAGTACTGAAATTTTACAAAAAATTAAAAAAGCTGTTTTCTCATTCAATAAGAGGCTTCATATTGAAAGATATAAGTGAAAAAGGAATGAATATTTTTTTATCATTCGAAGCTTAGCAAATGTCGTTCAGGTAGCGTCGCCGAGTGGTCTAAGGCGATGGTTTCAGGCACCAGTCATTTCGATGGCGTGGGTTCGAATCCCACCGCTGCCAATAAACAGAATTTAATACGTTTAAAATTTTACCACTTATTGTCGGTATTAATGTATAGCATTTTCCAATTAAAAAAATTTAAAGTACTTATATTTTACAAAAAATTAAAAAAGCTGTTTTCTCATTCAATAAGAGGCTTTATATTGAAAGATGTAAGTGAAAAAGGAATCAATATTTTTTTTATCATTCGAAGTAAACTTTTATGTTTCTCATGTCGTTCAGGTAGCGTGGCCGAGTGGTCTAAGGCGCTGGTTTAAGGCACCAGTCATTTCGATGGCGTGGGTTCGAATCCCACCGCTGCCAATAAACAGTATTTTATACGTTTAAAATTTTACCAGTTATTGTCGGTATTAATGTATAGCATTTTCCAAATTAAAAAATTTGAAGTACTTATATTTTACAAAAAATTTAAAAAGCTGTTTTCTCATTCAATAAGATGCTTTATATTGAAAGATGTAAGTGAAAAAGGAATCAATATTTTTTTATCATTCAAGTAAACTTTTATGTTTCTCATGTCGTTCAGGTAGCGTGGCCGAGTGGTCTAAGGCGCTGGTTTAAGGCACCAGTCATTTCGATGGCGTGGGTTCGAATCCCACCGCTGCCAATAAACAGTATTTATACGTTTAAAATTTTACCAGATATTGTCGGTATTAATGTATAGCATTTTCCAAATTAAAACATTTGAAGTACTTAATATTTTACAAAAAATTAAAAAAGCTGTTTTCTTATTCAATAAGAGGCTTTATACTGAAAGATGTAAGTGAAAAAGGAATCAATATTTTTTTATCATTGAAGTAAACTTTTATGTTTCTCATGTCATTCAGGTAGCGTGGCCGAGTGGTCTAAGGCGCTGGTTTAAGGCACCAGTCATTTCGATGGCGTGTGTCCGAATCCCACAGCTGCCATTAAACAGTATTTTATACGTTTAAAATTTTACCAGTTAGTTTCGGCATTAATGTATAGCACTTTCCAAATTAAAAAATTTGAAGTACTTATATTTTACAAAAAATTAAAAAAGCTGTCTTCTCATTCAATAAGAAGCTTCATATTGAAAGATGTAAGTGAAAAAGGAATCAATATTTTTTTATCATTCGAAGCTTAGCAAACTTTTATGTTTCTCATGTCGTTCAGGTAGGGTGGCCGAGTGGCCTAAGGCGCTGGTTTCAGGCACCAGTCATTTCGATGGCGTGGGTTCGAATCCCACCGTTGCCAATAAACAGTATTTCATACGTTTAAAATTTTACCAGATATTGTCGGTATTAATGTATAGCATTTTCCAAATTAAAAATTTGAAGTACTTATATTTTACAAAAAATTAAAAAAGCTGTTTTCTCATTCAATAAGAGGCTTCATATTGAAAGATGTAAGTGAAAAAGGAATCAATATTTTTTTTATCATTCGAAGTAAAACTTTTATGTTTCTCATGTCATTCAGGTAGCGTGGCCGAGTGGTCTAAGGCGCTGGTTTAAGGCACCAGTCATTTCGATGGCGTGGGTTCGAATCCCACCGTTGCCAATAAACAGTATTTCATACGTTTAAAATTTTACCAGTTATTGTCGGTATTAATGTATAGCATTTTCCAAATTAAAAATTTGAAGTACTTAATATTTTACAAAAAATTAAAAAAGCTGTTTTCTCATTCAATAAGAGGCTTCATATTGAAAGATGTAAGTGAAAAAGGAATCAATATTTTTTTATCATTTGAAGTAAACTTTTATGTTTCTCATGTCATTCAGGTAGCGTGGCCGAGTGGTCTAAGGCGCTGGTTTAAGGCACCAGTCATTTCGATGGCGTGGGTTCGAATCCCACCGCTGCCAATAAACAGTATTTCATACGTTTAAAATTTTACCAGATTATTGTCGGTATTAATGTATAGCATTTTCCAAATTAAAAATTTGAAGTACTTAATATTTTACAAAAAATTAAAAAAGCTGTTTTCTCATTCAATAAGAGGCTTCATATTGAAAGATGTAAGTGAAAAAGGAATCAATATTTTTTTATCATTCGAAGTTAGCAAATTTTATGTTTCTCATGTCATTCAGGTAGCGTGGCCGAGTGGTCTAAGGCGCTGGTTTAAGGCACCAGTCATTTCGATGGCGTGGGTTCGAATCCCACCGCTGCCAATAATCAGAATTTTATACGTTTAAAATTTTACCAGATATTGTCGGTATTAATGTATGGCATTTTCCAAATAAAAACATTTCATTGAAGTACTTAATACTTTACAAAAAATTAAAAAAGCTGTTTTCTTATTCAATAAGATGCTTTATATTGAAAGATGTAAGTGAAAAAGGAATCAATATTTTTTTTATCATTCGAAGTAAACTTTTATGTTTCTCATGTCATTCAGGTAGCGTGGCCGAGTGGTCTAAGGCGCTGGTTTAAGGCACCAGTCATTTCGATGGCGTGGGTTCGAATCCCACCGCTGCCAATAAACAGTATTTTATACGTTTAAAATTTTACCAGATATTTGTCGGTATTAATGTATAGCATTTTCCAAATTAAAAAATTTGAAGTACTTATATTTTACAAAAAATTAAAAAAGCTGTCTTCTCATTCAATAAGAAGCTTCATATTGAAAGATGTAAGTGAAAAAGGAATCAATATTTTTTTTATCATTCGAAGTGAATTTTTATGTTTCTCACGTCATTCAGGTGGCGTGGCCGAGTGGTCTAAGGCGCTGGTTTCAGGCACCAGTCATTTCGATGGCGTGGGTTCGAATCCCACCGCTGCCAATAAACAGTATTTTATACGTTTAAAGTTTTACCAGATATTGTCGGTATTAATGTATAGCATTTTCCAAATTAAAAATTTGAAGTACTTATATTTTACAAAAAATTAAAAAAGCTGTTTTCTCATTCAATAAGAGACTTCATATTGAAAGATGTAAGTGAAAAAGGAATCAATATTTTTTTATCATTCAAGTTAAAAAATGTTCTCATGTTTCAGGTAGCGGGCCGAGTGGCCTAAGGCGATGGTTTCAGGCACGAGTCTTTTCGATGGCGTGGGTTCGAATCCCACCGTTGCCAATAAACAGTATTTCATACGTTTAAAATTTTACCAGTTAGTTGTCGGTATTAATGTATAGCATTTTCCAAATTAAAAAATTTGAAGTACTTATATTTTACAAAAAATTAAAAAAGCTGTCTTCTCATTCAATAAGAAGCTTCATATTGAAAGATGTAAGTGAAAAAGGAATCAATATTTTTTTTAACATGTGAAGTAAACTTTTATGTTTCTCATGTCGTTCAGGTAGGGTGGCCGAGTGGCCTAAGGCGCTGGTTTCAGGCACCAGTCATTTCGATGGCGTGGGTTCGAATCCCACCGTTGCCAATAAACAGTATTTCATACGTTTAAAATTTTACCAGTTATTGTCGGTATTAATGTATAGCATTTTCCAAATTAAAAAATTTGAAGTACTTATATTTTACAAAAAATTAAAAAAGCTGTCTTCTCATTCAATAAGAGGCTTCATATTGAAAGATGTAAGTGAAAAAGGAATCAATATTTTTTTATCATTTCAAGTAAACTTTTATGTTCCTCGTGTCATTCAGGTAGCGTGGCCGAGTGGTCTAAGGCGCTGGTTTAAGGCACCAGTCATTTCGATGGCGTGGGTTCGAATCCCACAGCTGCCATTAAACATAATTTCATACGTTTAAAGTTTTACCAGATATTGTCGGTATTAATGTATAGCATTTTCCAAATTAAAACATTTGAAATACTTAATATTTTACAAAAAATTAAAAAAGCTGTTTTCTTATTCAATAAGATGCTTTATATTGAAAGATGTAAGTGAAAAAGGAATCAATATATTTTTTATCATTTGAAGTAAACTTTTATGTTTCTCATGTCATACATGTAGCGTGGCGGAGTGGTCTAAGGGGCTGGTTTAAGGCACCAGTCATTTCGATGGCTTGTGTTCCAATCCCACCGCTGCCAATAAACAGAATTTCATACGTTTAAAGTTTTACCAGATATTGTCGGTATTAATGTATAGCATTTTCCAAATTAAAACATTTGAAGTACTTAATATTTTACAAAAAATTAAAAAAGCTGTTTTCTCATTCAATAAGAGGCTTCATATTGAAAGATGTAAGTGAAAAAGGAATCAATATTTTTTTTATCATTCGAAGCTTAGCAAACTTTTATGTTTCTCATGTCATTCAGGTAGCGTGGCCGAGTGGTCTAAGGCGCTGGTTTAAGGCACCAGTCATTTTGATGGCCTGGGTTCGAATCCCACCGCTGCCAATAAACAGTATTTTATACGTTTAAAATTTTACCAGTTATTGTCGGTATTAATGTATAGTATTTTCCAAATTAAAAAATTTGAAGTACTTAATACTTTACAAAAAATTAAAAAAGCTGTTTTCTTATTCAAGAAGATGGTTTATAATGAAAGATGTAAGTGAAAAAGGAATCAATATATTTTTTATCATTTGAAGTAAACTTTTATGTTTCTCATGTCATTCATGTAGCGTCGCGGAGTGGTCTAAGGCGCTGGTTTAAGGCACCAGTCATTTCGATGGCTTGTGTCCGAATCCCACGGCTGCCAATAAACAGAATTTCATAGGTTTAAAGTTTTACCAATTATTGTCGGTATTAATGTATAGCATTTTCTAAATTAAACAATTTGAAGTACTGAAATTTTACAAAAAATTAAAAAAGCTGTTTTCTCATTCAATAAGAGGCTTCATATTGAAAGATATAAGTGAAAAAGGAATCAATATTTTTTTATCATTCGAAGCTTAGCAAATGTTGTTCAGGTAGCGTGGCCGAGTGGTCTAAGGCGATGGTTTAAGGCACCAGTCATTTCGATGGCGTGGGTTCGAATCCCACCGCTGCCAATAATCAGAATTTTATACGTTTAAAATTTTACCAGATATTGTCGGTATTAATGTATGGCATTTTCCAAATAAAAACATTTCATTGAAGTACTTAATACTTTACAAAAAATTAAAAAAGCTGTTTTCTTATTCAATAAGAGGCTTTATATTGAAAGATGTAAGTGAAAAAGGAATCAATATTTTTTTTAGCATCCGAAGTAAACTTTTATGTTTCTCATGTCATTCAGGTAATGTGGCCGAGTGGTCTAAGGCGCTGGTTGAAGGCACCAGTCATTTCGATGGCTTGTGTTCGAATCCCACCGCTGCCAATAAACATAATTTCATACGTTTAAAGTTTTACCCGATAGGCTATTGTCGGTATTAATGTATAGCATTTTCCTAATTAAAACATTTGAAATACTTAATATTTTACAAAAAATTAAAAAAGCTGTTTTCTCATTCAATAAGAGGCTTCATATTGAAAGATATAAGTGAAAAAGGAATCAATATTTTTTTTATCATTCCAAGCTTAGCAAATGTCATTCAGGCAGCGTGGCGGAGTGGTCTAAAGCGCTGGTTTCAGGCACCAGTCATTTCGATGGCTTGTGTTCCAATCCCACCGCTGCCAATAAACAGAATTTCATACGTTTAAAGTTTTACCCGATAGGCTATTGTCGGTATTAATGTATACCATTTTCCTAATTAAAACATTTGAAATACTTAATATTTTACAAAAAATTAAAAAAGCTGTTTTCTCATTCAATAAGAGGCTTCATATTGAAAGATATAAGTGAAAAAGGAATCAATATTTTTTTTATCATTCGAAGCTTAGCAAATGTCGTTCAGGTAGCGTGGCCGAGTGGTCTAAGGCGATGGTTTCAGGCACCAGTCATTTCGATGGCGTGGGTTCGAATCCCACCGCTGCCAATAAACAGAATTTAATACGTTCAAAATTTTACCAGTTATTGTCGGTATTAATGTATAGCATTTTCCAAATAAAAAAATTTGAAGTACTTATATTTTAAAAAAAATTAAAAAAGCTGTTTTCTGATTCAATAAGATGCTTTATATTGAAAGATGCAAGTGAAAAAGGAATCAATATTTTTTTGATCATTTAAAGTAAACTTTTATATTTCTCATGTCATTTAGGTAGCGTCGCCAAGTGGTCTAAGGCGATGGTTTAAGGCACCAGTCATTTTGATGGCCTGGGTTCGAATCCCACCGCTGCCAATAAACAGTAATTTATACGTTTAAAATTTTACCAGTTATTGTCGGTATTAATGTATAGTATTTTCCAAATTAAAAAATTTGAAGTACTTAATACTTTACAAAAAATTAAAAAAGCTGTTTTCTTATTCAATAAGATGGTTTATAATGAAAGATGTAAGTGAAAAAGGAATCAATATATTTTTTATCATTTGAAGTAAACTTTTATGTTTCTCATGTCATTCATGTAGCGTCGCGGAGTGGTCTAAGGCGCTGGTTTAAGGCACCAGTCATTTCGATGGCTTGTGTTCGAATCCCACGGCTGCCAATAAACAGAATTTCATAGGTTTAAAGTTTTGCCAATTATTGTCGGTTTAATGTATAGCATTTTCTAAATTAAACAATTTGAAGTACTGAAATTTTACAAAAAATTAAAAAAGCTGTTTTCTCATTCAATAAGAGGCTTCATATTGAAAGATATAAGTGAAAAAGGAATGAATATTTTTTTATCATTCGAAGCTTAGCAAATGTCGTTCAGGTAGCGTCGCCGAGTGGTCTAAGGCGATGGTTTCAGGCACCAGTCATTTCGATGGCGTGGGTTCGAATCCCACCGCTGCCAATAAACAGAATTTAATACGTTTAAAATTTTACCACTTATTGTCGGTATTAATGTATAGCATTTTCCAATTAAAAAAATTTAAAGTACTTATATTTTACAAAAAATTAAAAAAGCTGTTTTCTCATTCAATAAGAGGCTTCATATTGAAAGATATAAGTGAAAAAGGAATCAATATTTTTTTTATCATTCGAAGCTTAGCAAATGTCGTTCAGGTAGCGTCGCCGAGTGGTCTAAGGCGATGGTTTCAGGCACCAGTCATTTCGATGGCGTGGGTTCGAATCCCACCGCTGCCAATAAACAGAATTTAATACGTTTAAAATTTTACCACTTATTGTCGGTATTAATGTATAGCATTTTCCAATTAAAAAAATTTAAAGTACTTATATTTTACAAAAAATTAAAAAAGCTGTTTTCTCATTCAATAAGAGGCTTCATATTGAAAGATATAAGTGAAAAAGGAATCAATATTTTTTTTATCATTCGGAGCTTAGCAAATGTCGTTCAGGTACCGTGGCCGAGTGGTCTAAGGCGATGGTTTCAGGCACCAGTCATTTCGATGGCGTGGGTTCGAATCCCACCGCTGCCAATAAACAGAATTTAATACGTTTAAAATTTTACCAGTTATTGTCGGTATTAATGTATAGCATTTTCCAAATAAAAAAATTTGAAGTACTTATATTTTACAAAAAATTAAAAAAGCTGTTTTCTGATTCAATAAGATGCTTTATATTGAAAGATGCAAGTGAAAAAGGAATCAATATTTTTTTGATCATTTGAAGTAAAGTTTTATATTTCTCATGTCATTTAGGTAGCGTCGCCAAGTGGTCTAAGGCGCTGGTTTAAGGCACCAGTCATTTTGATGGCCTGGGTTCGAATCCCACCGCTGCCAATAAACAGTATTTTATACGTTTAAAATTTTACCAGTTATTGTCGGTATTAATGTATAGTATTTTCCAAATTAAAAAATTTGAAGTACTTAATACTTTACAAAAAATTAAAAAAGCTGTTTTCTTATTCAATAAGATGGTTTATAATGAAAGATGTAAGTGAAAAAGGAATCAATATATTTTTTATCATTTGAAGTAAACTTTTATGTTTCTCATGTCATTCATGTAGCGTCGCGGAGTGGTCTAAGGCGCTGGTTTAAGGCACCAGTCATTTCGATGGCTTGTGTCCGAATCCCACGGCTGCCAATAAACAGAATTTCATAGGTTTAAAGTTTTGCCAATTATTGTCGGTATTAATGTATAGCATTTTCTAAATTAAACAATTTGAAGTACTGAAATTTTACAAAAAATTAAAAAAGCTGTTTTCTCATTCAATAAGAGGCTTCATATTGAAAGATATAAGTGAAAAAGGAATGAATATTTTTTTATTATTCGAAGCTTAGCAAATGTCGTTCAGGTAGCGTCGCCGAGTGGTCTAAGGCGATGGTTTCAGGCACCAGTCATTTCGATGGCGTGGGTTCGAATCCCACCGCTGCCAATAAACAGAATTTAATACGTTTAAAATTTTACCACTTATTGTCGGTATTAATGTATAGCATTTTCCAATTAAAAAAATTTAAAGTACTTATATTTTACAAAAAATTAAAAAAGCTGTTTTCTCATTCAATAAGAGGCTTCATATTGAAAGATATAAGTGAAAAAGGAATCAATATTTTTTTTATCATTCGGAGCTTAGCAAATGTCGTTCAGGTACCGTGGCCGAGTGGTCTAAGGCGATGGTTTCAGGCACCAGTCATTTCGATGGCGTGGGTTCGAATCCCACCGCTGCCAATAAACAGAATTTAATACGTTTAAAATTTTACCAGTTATTGTCGGTATTAATGTATAGCATTTTCCAAATAAAAAAATTTGAAGTACTTATATTTTACAAAAAATTAAAAAAGCTGTTTTCTGATTCAATAAGATGCTTTATATTGAAAGATGCAAGTGAAAAAGGAATCAATATTTTTTTGATCATTTGAAGTAAAGTTTTATATTTCTCATGTCATTTAGGTAGCGTCGCCAAGTGGTCTAAGGCGCTGGTTTAAGGCACCAGTCATTTCGATGGCGTGGGTTCGAATCCCACCGCTGCCAATAAACAGAATTTTATACGTACGTTTAAAATTTTACCAGATATTGTCGGTATTAATGTATGGCATTTTCCAAATTAAAAAATTTGAAGTACTTAATACTTTACAAAAAATTAAAAAAGCTGTTTTCTTATTCAATAAGATGGTTTATAATGAAAGATGTAAGTGAAAAAGGAATCAATATATTTTTAATCATTTGAAGTAAACTTTATGTTTCTCATGCCATTCATGTAGCGTCGCGGAGTGGTCTAAGGCGCTGGTTTAAGGCACCAGTCATTTCGATGGCTTGTGTCCGAATCCCACGGCTGCCAATAAACAGTATTTTATACGTTTAAAGTTTTACAAGTTATTGTCGGCATTAATGTATAGCATTTTCCAAATTAAAAAATTTTAAGTACTTATATTTAAGAAAAAATTAAAAAAGCTGTCTTCTCATTCAATAAGAGGCTTCATATTGAAAGATGTAAGTGAAAAAGGAATCAATATTTTTTTATCATTCGAAGCTTACAGCAAACTTTTATGTTTCTCATGTCATTCAGGTAGCGTGGCCGAGTGGTCTAAGGCGCTGGTTTAAGGCACCAGTCATTTCGATGGCGTGGGTTCGAATCCCACCGCTGCCAATAAACAGAATTTAATACGTTTAAAATTTTACCACTTATTGTCGGTATTAATGTATACCATTTTCCAATTAAAAAAATTTAAAGTACTTATATTTTACAAAAAATTAAAAAAGCTGTTTTCTCATTCAATAAGAGGCTTCATATTGAAAGATATAAGTGAAAAAGGAATCAATATTTTTTTTATCATTTGAAGTAAAGTTTTATATTTCTCATGTCATTTAGGTAGCGTCGCCAAGTGGTCTAAGGCGCTGGTTTAAGGCACCAGTCATTTTGATGGCGTGGGTTCGAATCCCACCGCTGCCAATAAACAGTATTTTATACGTTTAAAATTTTACCAGTTATTGTCGGTATTAATGTATAGTATTTTCCAAATTAAAAAATTTGAAGTACTTAATACTTTACAAAAAATTAAAAAAGCTGTTTTCTTATTCAAGAAGATGGTTTATAATGAAAGATGTAAGTGAAAAAGGAATCAATATATTTTTTATCATTTGAAGTAGACTTTTATGTTTCTCATGTCATTCATGTAGCGTCGCGGAGTGGTCTAAGGCGCTGGTTTAAGGCACCAGTCATTTCGATGGCTTGTGTCCGAATCCCACGGCTGCCAATAAACAGAATTTCATAGGTTTAAAGTTTTACCAATTATTGTCGGTATTAATGTATAGCATTTTCTAAATTAAACAATTTGAAGTACTGAAATTTTACAAAAAATTAAAAAAGCTGTTTTCTCATTCAATAAGAGGCTTCATATTGAAAGATATAAGTAAAAAAGGAATCAATATTTTTTTATCATTCGAAGCTTAGCAAATGTTGTTCAGGTAGCGTGGCCGAGTGGTCTAAGGCGATGGTTTAAGGCACCAGTCATTTCGATGGCGTGGGTTCGAATCCCACCGCTGCCAATAATCAGAATTTTATACGTTTAAAATTTTACCAGATATTGTCGGTATTAATGTATGGCATTTTCCAAATAAAAACATTTCATTGAAGTACTTAATACTTTACAAAAAATTAAAAAAGCTGTTTTCTTATTCAATAAGATGCTTTATATTGAAAGATGTAAGTGAAAAAGGAATCAATATTTTTTTTAGCATCCGAAGTAAACTTTTATGTTTCTCATGTCATTCAGGTAATGTGGCCGAGTGGTCTAAGGCCCTGGTTGAAGGCACCAGTCATTTCGATGGCTTGTGTTCGAATCCCACCGCTGCCAATAAACATAATTTCATACGTTTAAAGTTTTACCCGATAGGCTATTGTCGGTATTAATGTATAGCATTTTCCTAATTAAAACATTTGAAATACTTAATATTTTACAAAAAATTAAAAAAGCTGTTTTCTCATTCAATAAGAGGCTTCATATTGAAAGATATAAGTGAAAAAGGAATCAATATTTTTTTTATCATTCCAAGCTTAGCAAATGTCATTCAGGCAGCGTGGCGGAGTGGTCTAAAGCGCTGGTTTCAGGCACCAGTCATTTCGATGGCTTGTGTTCCAATCCCACCGCTGCCAATAAACAGAATTTCATACGTTTAAAGTTTTACCCGATAGGCTATTGTCGGTATTAATGTATACCATTTTCCTAATTAAAACATTTGAAATACTTAATATTTTACAAAAAATTAAAAAAGCTGTTTTCTCATTCAATAAGAGGCTTCATATTGAAAGATATAAGTGAAAAAGGAATCAATATTTTTTTTATCATTCGAAGCTTAGCAAATGTCGTTCAGGTAGCGTGGCCGAGTGGTCTAAGGCGATGGTTTCAGGCACCAGTCATTTCGATGGCGTGGGTTCGAATCCCACCGCTGCCAATAAACAGAATTTAATACGTTCAAAATTTTACCAGTTATTGTCGGTATTAATGTATAGCATTTTCCAAATAAAAAAATTTGAAGTACTTATATTTTAAAAAAAATTAAAAAAGCTGTTTTCTGATTCAATAAGATGCTTTATATTGAAAGATGCAAGTGAAAAAGGAATCAATATTTTTTTGATCATTTGAAGTAAACTTTTATATTTCTCATGTCATTTAGGTAGCGTCGCCAAGTGGTCTAAGGCGCTGGTTTAAGGCACCAGTCATTTTGATGGCCTGGGTTCGAATCCCACCGCTGCCAATAAACAGTATTTTATACGTTTAAAATTTTACCAGTTATTGTCGGTATTAATGTATAGTATTTTCCAAATTAAAAAATTTGAAGTACTTAATACTTTACAAAAAATTAAAAAAGCTGTTCTCTTATTCAATAAGATGGTTTATAATGAAAGATGTAAGTGAAAAAGGAATCAATATATTTTTTATCATTTGAAGTAAACTTTTATGTTTCTCATGTCATTCATGTAGCGTCGCGGAGTGGTCTAAGGCGCTGGTTTAAGGCACCAGTCATTTCGATGGCTTGTGTCCGAATCCCACGGCTGCCAATAAACAGAATTTCATAGGTTTAAAGTTTTGCCAATTATTGTCGGTATTAATGTATAGCATTTTCTAAATTAAACAATTTGAAGTACTGAAATTTTACAAAAAATTAAAAAAGCTGTTTTCTCATTCAATAAGAGGCTTCATATTGAAAGATATAAGTGAAAAAGGAATGAATATTTTTTTATTATTCGAAGCTTAGCAAATGTCGTTCAGGTAGCGTCGCCGAGTGGTCTAAGGCGATGGTTTCAGGCACCAGTCATTTCGATGGCGTGGGTTCGAATCCCACCGCTGCCAATAAACAGAATTTAATACGTTTAAAATTTTACCACTTATTGTCGGTATTAATGTATAGCATTTTCCAATTAAAAAAATTTAAAGTACTTATATTTTACAAAAAATTAAAAAAGCTGTTTTCTCATTCAATAAGAGGCTTCATATTGAAAGATATAAGTGAAAAAGGAATCAATATTTTTTTTATCATTCGGAGCTTAGCAAATGTCGTTCAGGTACCGTGGCCGAGTGGTCTAAGGCGATGGTTTCAGGCACCAGTCATTTCGATGGCGTGGGTTCGAATCCCACCGCTGCCAATAAACAGAATTTAATACGTTTAAAATTTTACCAGTTATTGTCGGTATTAATGTATAGCATTTTCCAAATAAAAAAATTTGAAGTACTTATATTTTACAAAAAATTAAAAAAGCTGTTTTCTGATTCAATAAGATGCTTTATATTGAAAGATGCAAGTGAAAAAGGAATCAATATTTTTTTGATCATTTGAAGTAAAGTTTTATATTTCTCATGTCATTTAGGTAGCGTGGCCGAGTGGTCTAAGGCGCTGGTTTAAGGCACCAGTCATTTCGATGGCGTGGGTTCGAATCCCACCGCTGCCAATAAACAGAATTTTATACGTACGTTTAAAATTTTACCAGATATTGTCGGTATTAATGTATGGCATTTTCCAAATTAAAAAATTTGAAGTACTTAATACTTTACAAAAAATTAAAAAAGCTGTTTTCTTATTCAATAAGATGGTTTATAATGAAAGATGTAAGTGAAAAAGGAATCAATATATTTTTTGTCATTTGAAGTAAACTTTATGTTTCTCATGCCATTCATGTAGCGTCGCGGAGTGGTCTAAGGCGCTGGTTTAAGGCACCAGTCATTTCGATGGCTTGTGTCCGAATCCCACGGCTGCCAATAAACAGTATTTTATACGTTTAAAGTTTTACAAGTTATTGTCGGCATTAATGTATAGCATTTTCCAAATTAAAAAATTTTAAGTACTTATATTTAAGAAAAAATTAAAAAAGCTGTCTTCTCATTCAATAAGAGGCTTCATATTGAAAGATGTAAGTGAAAAAGGAATCAATATTTTTTTATCATTCGAAGCTTATAGCAAACTTTTATGTTTCTCATGTCATTCAGGTAGCGTGGCCGAGTGGTCTAAGGCGCTGGTTTAAGGCACCAGTCATTTCGATGGCGTGGGTTCGAATCCCACCGCTGCCAATAAACAGTATATATTAGATACATTTAAAATTTTACCAGCTATTGTCGGTATTAATGTATAGCATTTTCCAAACTAAAAAATTTGAAGTACTTATATTTTACAAAAAATTAAAAAAGCTGTTTTCTTGTTCAATAAGATGCTTCATATTGAAAGATATAAGTGAAAAAGGAATCAATATTTTTTTTTATCATTCGAAGTAAACTTTTATGTTTCTCATGTCATTCAGGTAGCGTGGCCGAGTGGTCTAAGGCGTTGGTTTAAGGCACCAGTCATTTCGATGGCGTGGGTTCGAATCCCCCCGCTGCCAATAAACAGTATTTTATACGTTTAAAATTTTACCAGATATTGTTGGTATTAATGTATGGTATTTTCCAAATAAAAACATTTATTTGAAGTACTTAATACTTTACAAAAAAAAATAAAAAGCTGTTTTCTCATTCAATAAGAGGCTTTATATTGAAAGGTGTAAGTGAAAAAGGAATCAATATTTTTTTTATCATTCGAAGTAAACTTTTATGTTTCTGATGTCATTCCGGTAGCGTTGCCGAGTGCAATCTCGTACCCAGAGCGTGCGATCCTTTTGGTCAGTCCCATCGAACGGAGGCTCTGGGAAACTCCGATGAAACTCTGCACCTGATTGGTTAGTTCAATCAGTCTCGATCCAGCAATAAATAACAGTGTAAATTAATAGACGGCCGGCCAACCTCAATAAAAGTGCCTGGAAAACACCTTTGATGGCATTTCGTGTTACAAGCAGGCAACCACCACAGAAATGTAGCTTAGACTTCGACAAAAACGACTAGGCCGGTTGCCATCCGAGTTTCGGCGTTTTTATGTGAAA
The DNA here is from genome assembly GCA_964035015.1 of Corallium rubrum. Classification (NCBI taxonomy): domain Eukaryota; kingdom Metazoa; phylum Cnidaria; class Anthozoa; order Scleralcyonacea; family Coralliidae; genus Corallium; species Corallium rubrum. Next base: position 15,162,157 of record OZ035997.1, read on the forward strand.
ATTTTGAGGTTTTCTACAGCTATTTCACGCGCTACGAGCTGGATTGAAAATTGCAAGTTCGGTTTCCCTAGCAACAATTTAAGTACTCGTACTTTCTTGTGATTGGCCAGGTTATAATTACATAGCCAATGAGAACACGCGAATGGCAAAACAAGCCCCCCGGCACATTGATACCGGCGCATTTCATGCAAATTATATTCGATCTGAATATTCAACTCTCAAGTTTTTATATTGAGCGAAGTCAGGCTATTTTATTGCAAGAAGGCAAAACGACAACAACTGAAAGTTTGTAAAAGATTCTAGATATATTCAAGCGTTTATTGTTATTATATATTATTACAATATCGTAAGTTATATTTGCTATTTTATTGTTGAAGTGGGTGTTGACAGGTTGCAAATGAATGAAGCTTGTTTGCAGAGAATTTGATTCATTCTTCAATTGTGTTTGGCACGATTTTGTTTGAATATTTGGAAATTTTACAGTTTACCGTACCCGAGTGATCCAGTGTGCAAGTGCCACCAAACGAGATTATTTTGATGACCTATTATTACAAAACAAAAACCCTAACCACAGGGAGCCCATCTTGGCAGCACTTGGGCACTGTGGCGGACTCGAAAGACGCGCGGGGGACTGTGGCAGGGAATTTAAAAAAATACGGAAAACGGTACCGGAAGCGAGGGAAAAACGGGGGGAAAGGGGGGGAGGGAGAGAAAAAAATATAAGGGATGAAACACCAAACGTTCAACGTGGAATGTGTTCCGCAAGTAGCCAGGACATCTCGTATCGTCGGGAGCCACCGTTGGAATACTGAAACCTACTGAAACTCAGAGTCAGATGAATGTGCAATAAATCAATAATCCTGAGACTTCCCGCTTTATCCGAAAAGCTTATCGTAGGATTTCGTAGCTATCCGAAGTGTCAACGATGACGTAGTGTCCTAGCTACTTGCGGAACACATCTCTCCAAAATACGATATGTAATTTAGCTGCAAAATCACGGCTAAAAGGTGAGATTTTGCCTCATTTTGATTATATTTTGATAAATGAATCATTATCACAACTACTTCGCTCAATTGTCTTACAATTTTAATACCTATAGCCGCTTAAAACGATGTTCAAAACAAGGAAGAATTCGTGTTTCATCCCTTTATTATTTTCCTAAACACACCACGATCGAGTGTGCCACAGGACCCACGCTCTGCCAAGATGGGCTCCCTGTGCCCTAACCAGTAACTGTGTTTACTGCTTATCTTATATGCTTACCGACCTACTAACGTGTTTATTGCCTAGCTTTATACGCTAACCTGACACAGTGATATGACTCGGGTACGGTAAAGTGTAAACTACCCGAATATTTCGGCAGCAGTTAAGGTGCTATTTGAAATAGAGACAAGAGAGTGAGATTTCAGCCATGGGATATTCTTCTCATGTCTTTGGAAGCAACGATCTAAGCAACGATCTGGCACACCAAACCAAACTTTTGACATAACTTTCAACACTTGGCTATGCTATACAGACAGAAGAATCTCTAATTTCATGGACTATCTGAATAACTAACTCTGGCTTTCAACCAAAACACGGGAAAATTGGCCAAATGTCTGGAAGAGAACATGCATCTTGGTTGTTGTTCAAAATATAGTCGCTGTGAAAAATCTTCTGCTGCCAAATACATCTGGGCAACGGACCACAACATTATTTGGAAAGAAGCTTCTCTCATCTGTACTGAAGATAACTACTTCTTCTGCTTGGATTAGGAAATCAACAAGAATTCATAAACATCAAACTATTTCTCAAGAAGGCCAACCCCTCAACGATACTAGACAGCACTTTTCAAAATAATTATAAGCTTTATACAATAGCGAACACAAATACCGTAAACTAATATTGTTAAACGAAATCAGAATAAAATATAAAACGTAAAGACAGTACACACATTTACCACGTCCAAGGTTATAAATATTTATATTTAAGTGGTAAGTCATAAGGAACAACTCAGTTCGGTTCGCTAATGATGTTCAAGTTCAGAGCAACACGGGACGACTGCTTTGGTTTATAAAAAGGAAATATATTATGGTTGTATCAGCAAATTACCAAAACCAACTGTAGCCCTTAATATAAAGGACTTTACCGTAGCTACCAGATCCAAAATTATTATAAAACTTTACAAGTTTACCTTCTTGTCGCCTTTCTTCGAGGTGTTGTGTTCAAATTTAGGTGTATCCACGCCACGTTTCTTGTTTGTTTGTCATTGTGGCTGATGCGAAGTATGACATCCGAAACTTTACGCGCGCTGATTGGATGACTGAAAACATTAGCCAATCGTCGTAAAACATTAGGACTCATTTCATTGCTCCACCAAAAACCCATCTGTCGTCAAAGCGGAACTTCAAAGCCGTAGTGTGCTTTCAAAAAACTCCAAATTTTTATATTGAAATCCCGAATTACGGATGGCAACCCCCCAAACCTTCAAAGTAAACACTATTCGATGCGATCTAGCGTGGTTGCCTGCTTGTAACAAAGAATGCCATCAACAGTAATATTTTGGATGCTTGGCCGGCCGTCTATAAAATTCTGTGCACGTTGCTAACCTGTTTAATTGATTTATCAACGTTCTGTAACACATAATTATAAACGACAAACCCAATATACAATTGAACACATGAAATAATTCAAAACAGCGAAAATCCCGATAATTTACAAGTTAAAACTATTATTGTTGTCGCTTTGTCGCCAAACAACATCTGTCGTCTGATTCGTCTCGTATCTATCCGCAGTTTCGTCTCAGAACTTTAAAAATAACATTAGAGAATGCAAGGTCGATATAATTTAGCCAAAATTCCTAACAGAAAGTACAATTCCTTACCTGAGCAGCTGAACCTGAGCCGAGCCGATCACGGCCGACGCGGACAAATAAAACCTACGGCTCAAATTGTCCTGTCAACGATTAGGAGAAAAGCAAAGAATGGCCATTCTTACACGAAATGCTTTGTCGAGAGCCTTGTAAAACATGTTGATTTTATTCACCGGTAAACAATACTTCCCTGGTCTTCGGACGAGCGACGATCATCAACATGACAGTTACAAATTTATATGAGGAACTGGGAACCAGAGGACTGGGACCAAAGACCCCGATTTGGGGACTTTTTCATTGGAGTTTCCCCAGGTCGACCTCACATTCAAAATTAAGGATCATCCTTAATTGTCAACTCGCCTAGAATTAAGGATAATCCTTAATTTTAAATGAAAACTCATCCCCCATACCCTCAACCCCTGACCACAACCCCCCGGAAACCCTAAACCAAACCACAACCCCCCGGAAACCCTAAACCTAACCACAACCCCCCGGTAGCCCTAAGCCTAATCACAACCTTCCGGAAAAAAGTTAAAAGTTCCAAGTTAAAACATTCAAAGTATCAATATTTTACAAAAAATTAAAAAAGCTGTTTTCTCATTCAATAAGAGGCTTTATATTGAAAGATGTAAAGCCCCGGTCAGACGAGGATGAGAGTTGATGAGAATTGGCAAGCGAGAGTTTGTCTGAGAGTTTTCTCAACTCTCATGCCCCAGTCAAACGAGGATGAGAGTTGATAAGAGTTGATGAGAGTTGACCGTGAGAGTTGAGTCAAACGAGCAAAAACTCTCATCAACTCTCATTAAAATTTGAACCAGCTAAAAGTTGATGAGAGTTGATAAGACTGCATGACAGTCGAAGAGAGTTGGTGGTCAAACGCGACCGAGAGTTGCAACTCTCATCGACTCTCAATATTTTTTTTATCTAAGGCGCTGGTTTAAGGCACCAGTCATTTCGATGGCGTGGGTTCGAATCCCACCGCTGCCAATAAACATTATTTTATACGTTTAAAATTTTACCAGATATTGTCGGTATTAATGTATAGCATTTTCCAAAATAAAACATTAGAAGTATACCTACTAATATTTTTCAAAAAATTAAAAAAGCTGTTTTCTCATTCAATAAGAGGCTTTATATTGAAACATTTAAGTGAAAAAGGAATCAATATTTTTTTATCATTCGAGGTAAACTTTTATGTTTCTCACGTCATTCAGGTAGCGTGGCCGCGTGGTCTAAGGCGCTGGTTTAAGGCACTAGTCATTTCGATGGCATGGGTTCGAATCCCACCGCTGCCAATAAACAGTATTTTATACGTTTAAAATTTTACCAGATATTGTCGGTATTAATGTATAGCATTTTCCAAATTAAAACATTCGAAGTACTTAATATTTTACAAAAAATTAAAAAGCTGTGAAAGCTTAAAAGAGGCTTATATTGAAAGATGTAAGTGAAAAAGGAATCAATATTTTTTTTATCATTCGAAGTAAACTTTTATGTTTCTCATTTCGATGGCGTGGGTTCGAATCCCACCTCTGCCATGGCGAGAAATGGGGGACATAAGTGGGAGGAGCCGTTGCGCAATTAAACACGCAATTGAATACGCAATTAAATGACCATTTTCTAAGTAAAATATCGCTAAAATTCTCCAATTGTCGTGTGAATGATTGATTCGAATTCTTAGTACCGTTTATGACATACTGTCGCTAAATTTTGTTCCTCATCCTAGAAAACAACACGTTTTCAAAGTCCAAGCGTTATTGCGTCGAGCGTAATGCGTTGTTGCTTGCCACAACAACGCGCGCGACCTCTCATTCTGCATGTGGTCCGGATTTGCGATCGCTTTCTTTTGTCTTAAGGCGGCTTTCCATTCAGTGCTTGTCGCGCGATCGACGATTTGCGATCGCTTTCTTTTGTCTTATGGGCTCTGGAGCGGCTCCGTTCCACCCGAGAAGGCATGAAACAAAGAAAGCGGGCGCAAAAAGACGCTCGCTCGACAACAAAAGTTGAATGGAAATCCGCCTTAAGTTACTTTTGGGATTCAAACTTCAAAACAAACCCCAGTTTTCTCAACACAGCTCTGCCTGTATTACCCTAGAAAGCTGGGAACAAAAAGGAAAGGTTATAATGTTTATTTGGAAGTGAAGATTGAATATGGAGGCGTGGTTTCTGAACTCATTTTACGCGAATTATCATATTTCTTTAGCCAAAATACATCGAATATTAGTGAAATCCATGACTGAAAACCGCAACGACGACAAATACAGGCCAGAAATATAGAATATCATCGAAAAGACGGATCTTTATAGTAGCCGAATCAGATTGATAATTGCACAAAAATAGTATACCTCTGTTTGATTTTCGATAACTTGAGCAGCAAGGTTGGTACAATTTGCATATTCGCCATATTGGCTTATGTTAGACTTGTGCTCAAAATAGTATATCAAAAACCGCAACGGATTTAATAGCTGTGGCATATCGCTCATGATATTTACATCGCAGATATGTTGCACTATACGATTCAGATTGATAATTTGAAATAATTTAAAAATTGACAGTGCTACAATTGTTCACTCATCCTCTATGTAAGTCCTATTAATCTTGCAGAACTTTTCTAGTCAAAATTTTTGTAAGTGGGCATGCATTACGCGCATGCGTGACCATTATTTCTCGCCATGAAATATATTGTTCTATTTTGGGTTTTATAACATGACAGCGTACCAAATCATAAACAAAGAAGTTAATACTCAGTGACATGTGTTAATACAACTTTTGCATCGCCATGTGAAAAACGAACAGAAACATTGTTTTATTAATAAAACACTGTTCATAGAACGTTCTCTAGTCTTAAGTGACTGCATGTGGTGTATAAACTTTACTAGTCAGTCGTAAATAATAAGGGTATATAACTGATATGAGTCAAGCAACAACAACAACACGACGTTATAACTCTATTCACAGTAATTTTTAGGGAGTAAAAATTACTCTCAAAACACGGCTTAATATTTGTCGTAGAAATGCCCCAGTGTTAAGGGGTAAAATTTTTGGGGGAGTAAAAATTACTCCTAACCAAAGAGGGTAATTTTTACCCTCAAATTGTGGGTAAAAGGTTTGTCGTAGAAATGCCCCAGTTTTGAGGGGTAAAATTTCTGGGGGAGTAAAAATTACTCCTACGCACGGAGAGTAAGTTTTACCCTAAAAGGTAAAGCTTTGAGGAGTAAAATCTACCTTTCAAAACGAGAAATATATATTACGCCATACATTTTTGTGGTGAATGTTTTTGTTAGCGCGCTCTAGCTAAAGCGTTCACAAAGCGAAAATATAAAACATATAACGTAACATATGCAACATGAAAGATTTGGAAATATTTCAGTGACTTTATTCAGTACGTGTTACTATACCTTGAAATAATAAGTTCTACATAAATCGAAAATAACTAATACGTTGGGATGCAATAGCACATGCAACGTGTCTCCTTCGTCACATTCAAATATTTAGCCTTTTACTTTTACTTTTCGGTAAAGGAAATTATACATTTAACAATTATATAACTTTACAAAACCATGTGTTCATTATTCTTACAATAGCGGCCTGTCGAATGCCATCTTTCAAACTAAACGTGTCTTATCCTTTCATTCTGCTAGATAAGTAATGTTCAGGTATAACAGCATTAATAGTGCTAAGGTCAAAACGTTAACGCAAATAAAGCCGCTGCGTTGCGTTGAACGCAAATGTTGCTGTACATTGCATGACTTTCCTACGCTAATTATATAGACACAGCAGAAATAGAGTTAACCGCCGTCTTTGAAAGATCTATCGATTGATAATTTCTCCCATAGCAGTTCTGAATCGCTGTCACCTTTAAACAATTAGAAGAATACAAGTTAAATGCGATGCAGTAGGAGAAGGGAGAGCAACATATTGTCCCAGCATATCACACGTTATACTATGGGGCGCCAAATGTAAAAAAATGGTTTAGGACAAAAATATGTTGATTTTATCATTATTTACCTATATAATACATTATTGGTAAACAATGTTTCTGTCTGAGTTAAACAATCCATAGATTATTTATAAATAATCTATGGATTGTTTACAAACAATCCATGGATGGTTTAGTGAAAAAGTATTATTTATTAAATAATCCAGGGATTGTTTATAAATAATCTCCGAATGTTTAAATAATCCAGGGATTGTTTATAAATAATGAAATTATCATGAATACCGAAATGAACGCTCTGGTCCGCGCGACGCCCGCCAAGTGTAAAAAAAAGATGGCCGCCCGCCAAGTGTAAAAAAAAGATGGCGACGTAAACGGAGCTTGGGGACTGTAATATTCTGATCTTACTTGAATATGTTTAATAAAGAACAATATAAACTTGTTTACAATCTTAATGTATTACTTGTTTAGTCTCCGATACTATTCGATCAAGTACTCGAGTCCTAACTCAACTGTCCAGACCATGCGGTCGCTGTTCTCAACTTAGCCTAGATCACGTGATTAATATTAATATACTACATTCCTCCCTTACTAGTATTAATAAACGTAATGTACTTATCGTTTATTAGGTTCTACATTATTGTATATCGTTTATAACTCAAGTGTATCCTGACCGGTAATATTCTGGTGCTTTGTGAGTGCGGGTTGATCTTCTTTGTGGAACTGGTGGAGGGATTTCTTCTATTGCTTCAGGTGGATGAATGGGTTGGTTTGGTGGTTCTGGTGCTAGGTCAATTTCTTGGTTTTCGGTGACTGTGTCATTGTCAATCTCTTCATCAATGGAGATCAGGATTCCTTCATGTGGAACTTTCTTTACATGTGCTGAGTTTCTGCGATGAGTCTGTCCATCATTATCTTTAACTACGATTTGGGATCCATTTACCTTGATGACTTTTATTGGGTCTTTATGAAAAGTTGTAGAAAACTTGTTTTGGTGTTTTTGCTGAACTAAGACATAATCTCCTGGCTGAATGTCCTTTGGCTTGGCATGTCGTCGTGTATCCGCATATTCCTTTCCCTTTTGTTTTGATTGTTCATCAGCTCGTCGAGTGTCTAAATCATTAAAAAGTGGAATATCAGTTACTTGTGATGGTATCTTGGTTCTCAATTCTCTATGCATCAGGAGATGTGATGGTGTTTCTCCAGTTGTTCGGTGTGGAGTGGTGCGGTAGTTTCTAAGTAGAGTTGGGAGTGTTTTTCTCCAATCTTTTCCTTCAACCAAAGATGTTTGTACATGTTTCAATAGTACCTTGTTGAAACGTTCTACAAGTCCGTTTGCTTGAGGCCAGTACTCTGTTACGTACTTTACAGTAACACCCCAGGATTTGAGTGTTGTATAAAACTCGTTTGATTTAAAATAGGAAGCGTTGTCAGATTTGATCTGCTTTGGGTATCCATGGGTTGCGAAAACTTCATCAAGCCATGCGAGGATGTTGCTTGATGTAATAGATTTCATAATTTTAGCTTCTGGCCATCGAGAATAGTAATCGATAAGCGTGACTACATATTCACCAGTGGGGAACGGTCCACATACATCAATAGCTAATGACGACCATCTTTCGTTAGGTAGTTCTGTGGGCTGGACTGGTTCAGGACGTGATGGATTTCCTGTTACTTGGCAGGCGTGACATTTGTTGATGTGCTCTTCCACAAATGCATCCATTTTTGGCCACCATAATTTCGAACGCAGATCGACGTTGTTTGGTTCGTGTTATCCCAGCGTGGTCCTCGTGGGCTAGTAGTACTGCTTTTGTTTGGAGGCTCTTTGGAAGTACAATTCGGTTTCCACGTAGTAAGATGTCGTTTGTTGTAGATAACTCATCTGATATACTTTGAAAAGCTTTTGGAAGTGAATGCAGTTGGTTGGTTGCTAGTGCATGGTTTGCTTGCTTGATTTCTTGGTCTGCCAGAGATGCTTGTCTGATTTTTTCGGTTTCCATTGCACACGGTGTCATCTGTTGTACCAGGTTGCATATATATCGCTCAGCACAGGATTCCATACTGCTGCGTGCTGTTGTTGGTAATGGCAGTCTGGATAAGGGATCTGCTAGATTCTTTGCACCAGGTCGATAAATAACTGTAAAATCATACTCTTGAAGCCGTAGAATCCAACGTTCAATTCTGGCTGGTGGTGGTTTTCCTGCTGGACGAACTTTAGGCTGGAATAGGTGTTCAAGGGGTCGGTGGTCTGTCTCTAATTCAAATGTTTTCCCATAGAGATATGTGTGAAAATGTTCACATCCATACACGATTGCTAGTGCTTCTCGCTCAATCTGGGCATATTTCATCTCTGTCACAGTTAACGATCTACTACCATAGGCAACTGGACGATATGACATGTCAGGTTGTTGCTGAAGAAGGATTGCTCCAACAGCCCAAGGTGAGGCGTCGGTGACTAGTCGTGTAGGAGACGATAGATTGAAATGTGCTAGTACAGGAGAGTTGCTGAGTGATGTCTTCAACTTGTCAAAGGCTGCTTGATGCTGATCCGTCCAATGAAACTTTGCATTTGCTTTTGTCAACTGGCGTAGGGGGTAGGTTATACTGCTATAATTGTCAATATAGCGAGAACAGTAATTTGTTAGCCCGAGAAACGATCGAACTTCTGCTGCACACTTTGGTCGTGGAGCCGTGGTAATTGCACTGATCTTTGCTTCATCTGGTTGAATACCATTGCTGGATGCAATGTGTCCAAACACATTAATTCTTGGGACAGCAAATGAGCACTTTTGTTGCCTTAGGGTGATTCCACTCTTCTCAAGGGTTGTCAAAAGGTGATCCAAATCTTTCAGGTGTGTTGTCATGTTGTCGGACCATAGCCAAATGTTATCAGAAATATTGGCACAGTTTGGTATATTTCTGATAATGTTATGGATTTCTTCATGAAAGTATTCCCCCGAGGGACAGGCTCCCATGATTAACCTTTTGAACCGATGTGGTCCATCTTCAGGAGTTGGAAAAGCTGTAATATATCTGGACTCTGGTGCCAAGGATATCTGTAAATATCCCTGCGATAGGTCAACTTCAGTGAAGACGGTTGCTCCTTGCATTTTCTGTAAAATCTCGTCGACGGTTGGCATCTGTACACGTCGTCTTTTAAGAGCTTGATTAGGTACTCTCATATCCAAAACTAGTCGAACATCACCGGACTTTTTTGGAATAGCAATGAGCGGTGTTAGCCAAGGCGTAGCACCTTCAGCTTTCTCAATAATATCCTGTTCGAGCATTTCTTTAAGCTTTGCATTTACCTTAGATTTCATGCTGTGAGGTATTCTTCTAGCGCGTTGAACTACTGGTGTGATGTTCTCGTCGATTTCTAGCTTAACTTCTGTTCCTTTGAGCTTTCCAATGCCTTGAAACAATGATTTATGCTTGTTGATAATTCGCTGTACGTCTGGATTAGGATGTTGAACATTGACGTTGTTAACAAATGTTTTTAACAGTCCTAAAACAGTAGATGTATTACAGCTGAGTAGGCACTTTGTTGAACTTTTGGTGACTTGGAATGTCGCTGTTGTTGACGTCGAGTCGTGGACTACACTGGCGGTGAATTGTCCTAAGACTTGCAGTGGTTTCTCTGCGCCGTATGGATAAATTTTAGCGTTTGATTTTTCTAGATTCACGTTGCGGTTGCTTCGTTTGATGACGTTGAATGTGTTTTCGTTTATTATGTTGACTGTCGAACCTGAGTCGATAATAACACGAATTGGGATCTTAGCGATGGAGACTGTAACTTGCGGTTGTTTCTGTTTATCGTACAAGTTAAACGTAAATTCGTCATCGGTGTCACTGCTTGGAGGAGCTTCTGAAGTGATGTTGTCCGCGTACTTCTTGTTGACATCTGTCTTTTGTCTGGGCGGCTTTGACAATGTCTTCGATAGACAATATTTCGCAAAATGTCCAATTTTACGACAGTTATGGCATTCTTTTCCATGTGCAGGACAGTTGTACTTGCCATTTTGATGGGGATAGGTTCCTCCGCAATTTCGACATAATTGCTTACTTGGTTGTTGCGGTTTTGTGTTATTTTGAGGATGACGAGCGCCTTTGTTTTGTCGAGGTCGCTGATTATGTTGATTTCCGCTTTGGCCGTATTGACGCTTGTTGAATTCGATATGATTTGTCGTTTCGCTGGTTGCCGTTTCGTGTTTCTCTACTTGTTCGATTCTAGCTTTCGAGCACTCAGGTCGGATTTTTCCAAGGTTTTTCCGTAGGTTAGGATGTTTTTCAAATCTAGCTGTTCACGAAGGGCTTTGCGACGTAAACGAGGGTCTGACGTTTTGTGTATGACTTGCGTTTTAATTTCGTTATCTTCATCGTGGAATCCACAAAGACAGGCTTTTCCTTTTAGTCGGCGGTAGAATTCGTCGATGGATTCTCCACTTTGTTGCTTTACTTGTCGGAAGTCGAATATAGCCATATCCTTGTTTTCGGTCGGTGAGAAATGTTCTGTTAAACGTAGAATCGCCGTGTCGTAATCCGTTCCTGTGTTTGGCAAAGTGTCAAAAATATCGTTCGTTTGCTCACCTACATACGTAAGAAGTAGAGCTCGTTTAACTGTTGGATCATTCTCTCGAAGACTTATCATGAGGTTCTCGAATCTTCGCTGCCATTTGCGCCATTTTGTACTGAGTGTTGTTCGATCGCTGTGTGGGTCGAACGGTGGAAAAGGTGGTAATCCGCTTCGTGGGACGTTTATTGTTGTCGATTGTTGATTGTTTGCTGTGGCTTGGCTTCCCGTAGGATCTTCGCCCGTCGTCGCCATTGTAATATTCTGATCTTACTTGAATATGTTTAATAAAGAACAATATAAACTTGTTTACAATCTTAATGTATTACTTGTTTAGTCTCCGATACTATTCGATCAAGTACTCGAGTCCTAACTCAACTGTCCAGACCATGCGGTCGCTGTTCTCAACTTAGCCTAGATCACGTGATTAATATTAATATACTACAGGGACGAGATTGGTTTCTGCCGGGGGGTGTTGGTAGAAGCGACAAATGTGTTGGTAGAGTACTAGAGTCTGATCTTTTTAATAATCATGGATGGACAAACTTCAGACCAAACTGATGTTGTATCTGGACCTGCTGTATTGGATAATTCTTCGAATGATAACACAAGGTACCTGTAACTCATTGTGGCTCAGTCAATTAACTAGGGTCAAATGTATGAATCGAAATATCCATAAAATATCTTGTCGAAGAATAGTCTTCTTAGTCTTGTGAACTTTTTTCCCTTAATTATAGAATACCCCGCCAACTTTCGCTATTTGTATCTGTTGGCAGTTAGTAAAAGGGTCAAATTACGGAAAGTTCATCATATACAATTGCTTCATTCTATTTTAAAAACCCCATTTAATTTGATAACCAGCAACAAGTACACAATATAAACCTTCGACATTATATTTAAAGAGATTTTAGCAACCTTGTTTGTATTTCTGCCTTTAAATGCGGTTTTCAAAAGTGGCGGGGTATTCTATAATTGCTCCCTTTTTTATTAGAGGAAGGCCAACAGTTGCTGTTACTTCAGTGCAAGTCAAAGAGATGTTTGATTTGGGTTTTTCAATAGCTCAAATGGCATCACACTACCATATTAGTAGACCAACAGTATACAAGCTTTTGGCTGATGCAAATGTGGAACACTCTTCAAGGTTCAGCAATCTGACCGATGCTCAACTCGATGGCATTGTTGCCGAGATCAAAACAACCCACCCCAATGCTGGAGAAATTAATATAGCAGGGCACCTAAGAGCACGGCAAGTGAAAGTGCAGAGAAAAAGGATAAGAGAATCCATCCATAGAGTAGATCCTCAGGGGCCTTCCGCACGAAGCAACAGAAATTTTCGCCACAGAGTTTACGAGACTCCATGCCCCAATTATGTATGGCATATTGATGGCAATCATAAGTTGGTGAAGTGGGGATTTGTGACCCATTTGGCAATTGATGGTTATACAAGGCTTATAACATATGGAGAGACATCAGACAACAATCGGGCTGAAACTGTCCTTCAAAAGTTTACAGGGGCAATTACCCAATATGGTAGACCGTTACGAGTTAGAACTGACCATGGGGGTGAGAATGCATGTGCAAGTCTGGCAGAACATGGTGGAACACCGTGGACCTACTGCTGTGATTGCTGGCTCATCTGTCCGAAATCAGAGAGTGGAACGTCTCAATGGTGATGTTAATATACAGGTTAACCGATTTTTTGCAGAGGTTTTTAGAGAGTTAGAATTTGAGAATAAACTGGACATTACAAACCCAGCAGACAAATTTTGCCTTCATTACATTTACCTGCCAAGAATAAACAAGACCTTGACAGAATTCATCAATGCTCACAATGCTCATAGTATATCCACTGAAGGTTCAGCTACCCCTAACCAACTCATGTTTGCCTATCGCCACCTGACAGAGCTTCATCACTCCATAACACATTCTACTCCCTATCCAATGGTCTCTGTCCAACAGCTTTTAAGTAACCAAAACACACTTCCTTTTGTCGCAGTCTCATCTCCAGTTTCACCTCTACCTGATGAGAAAATGTCTGAACTCAGGGAACATGTCAATCCATTAGCTGAATCATCAGAGAAAGGGAAGGATTTATATTCTAGAACTGTTAAATTTTTAGGTGATTATCTTGTGAGTCAGATGGGCTAACTACATGTTTTTAATGTACTAAGCAAATATTTATGACTGTAATCTTTACCTACAGAGCTGCCATAATCAGCTATTTCCCCCAGCTCTGTCTGTGATACCACCTATGTGGAGGACAACTGTTCATTCAACCTGACCATTGCAAGCAATCACTGCAGCCTCTTGGACTTCAATGCGTTGTAACTGAATATTGTTGATTATAATTATGTAAATGATTGTCTACATTGCCTGTAGAAAATGTTTAATATTACTGGTTTATTATTACTGTCAGCTTATTAGACCATTTTGGTACATCAATAGCAAAGCGCACAGATGACATCAGTATCCATGTTTGTCTGAGTCTATAATAATATTGATTCTTGTTTATTCCTTCATCTCCAGCAATAGAAAATAATTATTTAGGAACCATTGAGATTCAAATTTGGTTTGTTTGTCTGAGTTTTGATCTAAAAATAGTAACACTGTTACATTCTCAAACTCATTAATAATTCATGACCAAAAAGAAATTAATGTTTAATAAGATCCATCTACTGTAGCTGATCACGTGATGACATTTTGAAATATTTCAAAGTCCTAGGAAAATATGTAAATTACTACCAGTATGTTTGAGAAGTCAGTTCAAACACTCAACGTCAGATGCCTTCAGCTTACATTTTCGATAGGCAATTGGACTTTGAAATCCCGGTAAAGTCTTCTGTCTCGTGTTTTAACTATTACATACAAGTCCTCTACTACATAATTATCTTTGTCCCTGTCTGCACAAGTAACTATCCCACAAGTGAAGAACTAAGAATAAGTGAAAAGGTAATGCTGTTTATTAAATGAAATTTGAATTAATTAATGGTACATGTACTTAGAAACAATGGAATCCAAAAGATTCACACTCCAATGCTTTGTCCATGTCTGTGGAAAATGCCTCCAGCGTTTCTTGTTTGGTTGGTAAAAACAATTTCAAACTACAAGTGCTGGCAGACGGGTACCTTGCCGATGTGTCCTCAATGTAAGATACAGAGATCTTGCTAGGAAGACCACCATTAATGCACTGTTGCCCTGATGCAAACTGAAAAAGAGCTTCACATCTCAGGCTGAGGTCAATGTAATTATATGTATACACATATACAAATATGTACATACATACAGTACATGTACATACATGTACATACATGTACATACATACATACGTACGTACGTACGTACGTACGTACATACATACATACATACATACATACATACATACATACATACATACATACATACATACATACATACATACATACATACATACATACATACATACATACATACATACATACAGGGAGAGAGATGTACAATGTGTAGGGGATACTGTACTATATACTGTACCTTCACCACATGAGAGGCATATTACATGAATTACCCATTTGATGAACGTAAAGGCACAAGCGAACATAAAGGCATTTAATAATTTTACCTGCACACCGTTCCATGTTGACACCAGTCGTAACTTGCCAATAAGACCCCTCTCTGCCATATCACCACGTTGCTTTCCCCTCGGGATAGCAAAGTTCTTCTCACGGGAATAGGGCAAACAAACAATGTCTTTATTCCAAGTTCTCACGCGACCGATAAACCCAGATGTCTTTCGCTTTGTCTTAGTCCCACTTGAACTACTTCCACGTTGTCCGATGGCGGAATTTGAACTAGACAGAGAACGGGACATAGAGTAGCCAGAGGGCAATGGCGTTCTGTTAAGGACTTCGCTATGATTCGTAGGTACATGCTATTATATAAACATAAAAAAATAATTGCAGTGATGTCCTATATCTAAAGAGGCAAAAAGCCCAACACATTTGCAGAAGACTGACATATTTACATTATCATTATACTTACCTCGCAGTCTTCCCTCCCAACCTCGCTCGGTAGCCTCGGTACACTTTGGCTTTGGCTTGTTGCCCTTAATATATTTGTCGATGTCGAACTCGATGTTGACGAGGCTGATCGATTAGGATCTGGCGTATTCGGTACTGATTCTATCAACCTTGCGATTTGACGGAGGACCGGACATTTTCTGATGAATTATTCATTTTCAGACTGACAATGTTCCTATTTGTCGTGCATCCCCCGGCAGAAACCAATCTCGTCCCCAAGCTCCGTTTACGTCGCCATCTTTTTTTTACACTTGGCGGGCGGCCATCTTTTTTTTACACTTAGCGGCGGCGCGCGGACCAGAGCGTTCATTTCGGTGTTCATGATAATTTCATTATTTATAAACAATCCCTGAATTATTTAATAAACAATCCCTAGATTATTTAAACATTTCGAGATTATTTATAAACAATCCCTGGATTATTTAATAAACAATCCCTGGATTATTTAAACATTCGGAGATTATTTATAAACAATCCCTGGATTATTTAATAAATAATACTTTTTCACTAAACCATCCATGGATTGTTTGTAAACAATCCATAGATTATTTATAAATAATCTATGGATTGTTTAACTCAGACAGAAACATTGTTTACCAATAATGTATTATATAGGTAAATAATGATAAAATCAACACATTTTTGTCCTAAACCATTTTTTTACATTTGGCGCCCCATAATCTTGAAGTATCGTGAAGAGGGGTAATTTTTCATCTGATATTACGGCGAGTAATATTTACTCCACCAGACTTATTACCCCTGTCTTACCCTGACTACCCCTTTAACAGGGGTAAATTTTACTCCAATTTAGAGTTACTCGATCGTACGAGTAATATTTACTCCACACAAGAGTAGTTTTATTATTATTTTGCCCCCAAACAGGGGCAACTTTTGCTCCAATTTAGGTTACTCCACTCGGAAGAGTAATTTTTGACCCAAGTAAGAGTAGTTTTTACTCCCTAAAAATTACAGTGTTACTACTGTAGTGAAAGGTTTACTGTAGAATTTAGTTTCTTTCTTATATAAACGTAGACTTCTCAAACATATCCACAATTTTTGAAGAATGTACAACAAAAAGCTGGTGTAATTAATTCTATTGCGTTCACAATGGCTAATTCAGTGTATTGCGAGGTAAACATTTCATTGTTTTGCAATGAACGTTTCATGTGAGCAAAACAATATTCGCACGGATTAAGCTGTGGGTTGTAGGGCGGCTGAAACAATAATGCCGTAACTCCGTTTTGCAGCAGCATCTCTCGCAGTACCGGTTCAATCCACAATTGTCCATTACGACAGCGTCGCCTGCAGCTATGATCGGGTTTCCATTGGGGTATCTCTGCTCGAGCGCCTCAGTGAAATTGTAGAAGCTCTAGATCTGCATGACATCATATTTGAGCAAAATTTTGAACATTTTAAAACATATTTTTTAAGACACATTCCGTCTCATTTTAAAAAAAGATTTTGTCTAAAACTACAGTATCACATATTTACAAAGACAACTATACAGTCATTTGTAACTCACTTGTCACCTTTCACCAGAATGTTCAGAAGAGTTTCGTTTGAATGTTCAAAGTTCGTTTTGAACTAGGCAATTGATTGCCGGCTATTAGGAACCAAGAAGGCAATCAAATGCGTAGTTTAAAACGAGCTATGAACTTCCCAACGAACTTGCGAACTTCGGAACGAACTTCCAAACATTTTAGTGAAAGTCGTGAGTAGCAAGTGACTGTAAGATAGTATACTCTAACGGGATAAAGCGCGAACACGATGCGAAAATTCATTGTCAGAGTTATGATATTAATTAAACGACTAGTTCTTTATTCTGTGATTCTTGGAACAAATGTGATGTGATTGTGTGACATTATAAAAATCATATTTTGGACTGCTGACTCTCCTGAACTCGAGTGACCATAAGTTCGATTTCCAGTAGTTCTGACAACGCTTGCTTCATCCATGAAAATGAATATTCCGCGCAGGAAATTCCAAAATATTTTCAAAATATCGGAATTGCTTGTCTTGTGGCTGTCAGTGATTCGGTTGGAATCACAGATAGACGCTTTCGAGTAAAGTCGAGTTCATTGTTGATGACATGGGCTATTGCTCGACACGATGGCACGTTCGTTGTTTTCATTACAAACGGCATCAGTGACGAGTTTATCTTTGATCTCCCTAACGTAAACACTAGGCTTTTGCGTTTTATAAAACTCGATTTTTCGCATCACATTATTTGTCATGGCGTAGGGATTCCGTCCAGGATGAAATTTTGGATTTACTGACTCTGTTTCCAAATACGAATTTATAATTTTTCTCACGCCTCTCGTCGTTAGTTTCACGTCTTGACTGATTTTCGAAATGCTTTGTTCTTGGAAGTACAGCTGAATAATGCGGTATCTGATTAAATCTGTGTAGACTTTCCATTAAAATAGATTCTTTCGAGTTTGTTTACTGCAACATCTTGAATCAGATTGGTTCAACTTTATGTAAAACGATACCATGAGAAAGCAAGATTTTCGTGCTTTTCCTGCGTGTTCCTCATTGGTCAATTGTCGCCAAAACGAAACATGATTGGTGGGATTTGCACAGCTAGGAACTTGATCAATTTTTCAAATTGAAAACCGTAAGCAATTTGTCCAATATAATATGTCTTCTCATCTCAACAAATTATCAGATGCGGAGTACCTCAGGGCTCTTTACTCGAACCACACTTATTTATCTTTTACAGTTTTACCGTAATGCCTACCGAATGCCCGCCCTTAGTGTAACTGAACCACTATTATTCGCCAATGACACTATATAATATTTATACTATTCTCACTCAGACGCTACTCAAGTAGCTAGTGTCCTAAACGATGAATTATGGAAAGTTGACTCCTGCATGAAAGCTAATAAGCTTTCATGCAGTAAATGTTAAGAAAACAAATGATATCACTTTCAAATTTAAACAAAGGAAAATTCATGGTAATTATATATCCCTGCTGTTTGACGGGAAAAGACTAGATCAAAAGACAACAGTTAAATTCCTAGGATTTCTGGATGAAAACCTTTCCTGGAAACCTCATATTAACCATGTCTGTAAAAAGATTTCAAAATCCATAGGCATAATTTATATCTCGCTTTTGCTTCTATACAAAAACTAAGATATCCTTATATTATACTCTAATTTACCCATATCTTATAACTTATTGTAATACTGTTTGGTCCTCCACTTACGTAACCAACCTAAAACGATTATTCTGGTTACAAAAGCGTGCTGTTCGAGCATTGGCTAATGCTGATTTTCATCAATTTAAAATACTTGATATTTACCAAATAAATACTTTTAATATTGCAAAATTCATGTTCCCTATCACCATCGCTTATACTTCCGTTACCAGTTCTTGATATATTTACCAGCAGTCAACAAGTCCATAATCATAATACTAGGAATGCAAACTTTTACCGATCTCATGCATGTAGAACAAATATCAAACAGTTCACTATCCTATTTAGAGGCCCAAAAACATGGAATTCTCTACCTGTCGGTATTACTAATACAGACTTTAAATCGCTTCAGAAATAGAATGCTAATTTTTTTACTTCAATCTATAAAATCACCTATTAAATTAAATGCGTGAGTAGTATATGTATACATCCATGTGTATATATGCATGCATGTATACATATACATGTGATACGTACGTACATATACTGTACTAAATGTTATCTAGATTATTTGTAAAACCTGTTTATCATGAGGAGACCTCCAACTAATAAGCCTGATGGTTTCAGGAGACCTCCGCCAGCGATAAAAATTGTATTTGTATAATTATGCTTGTACATATTATGGCAAAGCAAAATAAACCCTAAATCCTAAAACATAAGCCGTTAACTTCCAAAGTCAGGAGTCCAGGACGCATCAGTTTCGAATTCAACGTGTTATTCTCAATACCGCTTTAGCAATTCCGTTGCGCAATTCTCTGATCATGATGAGAGCCGTGAACAATTGCTTTTCCGAGGACCACAAGTCATTTCCCAGTTCTTTCAGTATCGTTTTACTCGGATATTCTACAGTAAGATGAACTTTAGTCTCTTTCTTTTGAGTTTCTGAAGCAGCTCGAACTGGTCAGGTCAACATCTGGTTATAGTGCTTAATTTTCTCCTTCGTAATGAGGACCAATCATCCGAGCCAGAGGCTCATGAGTAAAGTGCACGGCATAAGTGTTGATTTTACGGAGAATACAAAGAAAACAAGTATCGGCCTGATGTGACAATTTCTGTGGAGTGTCGTTCGTTCATCGTTATATATTAAAGACTTAGTACTATACAATATACTTGTCAAAAAGAGCAAATATTTTGTTCTCCTTCCATGACTTCGTTCAGCGCGAGTCCACGCGTGGGAAATTTTAGCTAAATATATTTTCAAATTTAATTGGATAACACGAGACAAAAGGTAATACGTCACGGAAATCGAAACTTGGCTGGGTTCGCAGACGCTATTTTCCGCGGGTTCGCAGGCTAAATATTTATATGACTAAATAATATATAGAGGATATTACACGGTGGTACGAAGATATGGATTTTATTTTCGAGTGGTGAAAACAATATTTTACGAATGAGCGTAGCGAATGAGTAAAATATTGTTTTTACCACGAGAAGATAAAATTCATATCTTCAAGCCACCGTGTAATTTTCTTTGATATAGATTCAATGCAAAAAAGGGGAAAATGTTTAATCACGTGATCGATATCTTCACTAGTGAGGATATGGAAAATATGTCACTGCATATTTCTTAGTAAAACACTCCCATCTATATAATAAACTAGAAACGAGACTATACTGCTACGTTATATAGTTTTACAGCGGCGAAAAATGTGAAGGACGGAGAGGTTGGATAGAGCCACACAATATTAAGAAAGGCGCAGGCGACGGTGAAGCATTTTTGTCTGTTCGAGGACAGCTAAAGCAGTCCAACTATATATATAAAACCTTAACGCGATAGTAGCTAGAACAGAAAAGTAACTCACAAATTTTCGGATCGGTTTATTTGACACGCGATTATGGTTTACCATGTTTGCGCAGATTATTTCATTCAAAACAGATCATATATTAAAATTTCCCAATGCGTTTATTTGGCTTGGGTGGTAGCACCGATCTTCCGTCGCTCAAATCAATAGTTTTTGAAACTTCACTTACGAATGCTTTTGTAAAAAAATACAGAAGACACTTTGGAAAAAACCCAATATTTATTAAAAAATTATTAACTATACATTTGAGCATACATTTATGCTTATAATTGTTTTTTACATTTAAATAAATTTAATTACACGTCTGTATATATGCATTAACGGGAACGCCCAGTAATTTAAAGACCGAGAGAAGACAGGAACTCCGATATTCGTAAATACAACCATGACTTTTTCCTGACTTAAGCTGGATTTCCATGGTGTAAAATGTCGCGCTCTCAACCGTTTTCTATTGTACAAATATAGACCACTTTCATAAAGGCCTTTACTTTAAATATTCTTTTATGTGCATCTAAATGAGCCTTTCTGGCCGCGTTATGAAGCAAATATTCTTTTGTATTGCAGACACACAAACGAGGCAAGAAAGGCTTATTAATATGCACATAAAATATTCAGATTAATCGCTATTATATGAACGTGGTGTATTGAATAGCTTTCTACAGTGTGTATAAAAAACCCCAACTGAACCCTTAGAAAACAACCTATTTGTATATAGCAGTTTGAAAGCCCTAAAAGCGCTGCGTTATAAATTAATCAGCACATAAGTTAAACAGGAAGAGAAAAAGCTTTTAAATACTTTCACCATGCATACACTTCAAGTTATCTTAATTTCCCAGGTGTATAAGACCGTGTCTTTTACGCATCTGTGGGTTCAACGAAGTGCTTAGGGCTTTCAAACTACAACAATAGGTTGTTTTCTAAGGGTTCAGGTTTTTTTGATACACACTGTGTATTTCTCGACTTTTGTCTTTTGAGAGCAATTATAGTAAAGTCGAGCGCGCGACAAATAGAATTAAGATTCTATTTTAGTCAGCAAACATATATGCATGGTCAGGAATTTATGCAAACTTGTGTACAGTTAGGACAGTAATAGATATGGTTTTCACGGCGGTTATATTTGTGTACCTTAATAAAATTTGTATTATGTCCACAAATATGGCCGCCATAAGCTTCGTGCTTGAGAGCTCCGGCAAATGGCAGAGTTGATTTTGTTAGTATAGTTTCTACTGGTTCTCGCACTTGTTTTGTATTTCTTTGTTACCATGGCGATTTTACGCTATAGTTTAACGTGAGAAGTCTTTTCCTGTGAGTGATTGTTTTAAATAAGAACTTTGCCTTTTGTCTGCCGTTTGTCGTTCGGCATACGAACGTGAAGCTTATTAACTCATTCCTGTCCAAGGGATCGTCTTGCGTTAGCCAGAATAAAATACTAAAGACCGACTTGGACAGGAAAGAGTTGACCTCTAGCAATGCTTGGCGAAAAACAAACGATTTGTATGTGTTTAAGTGTTTTGGCGTTTGCGGGGTTTCCACGCCATATCTCGACATGACTAGCTAAGGCCACGTCCACACGTATACGTTTTCCTAGCGTTTTCATATTGTTTCAGGTGAGACCATTGTTTTCTGCTCCCCTGAGGACCGAGAACAATATGAAAACGCTATGAAAACGCATACGTGTGGACGTGATCTAAGTATAAGTATATTGTATATGATTAGAAGTAGCATGACAACGTACAGGTGTCTGTACCATGCAATAGTTACATGAATTATTTTGCGTTAATCAAATTACATTCACGAGGTTAACTCAGACATTCTATGGTAACGACGCACGTCAGCTAGAATACAATTATATATAGATTAAAAAAGAGAGAAAACAAACGAAATAAGCAAATTATACATACTTGTGACCGAGGAAGTATTATTAGTTTTTATATGTTCTCGTGCTGACCTTGGACTACAGCCACCTAGACCAGTGTTGTGTCATGTAACAGCGGCTTAATATTAATGAACGTTGCAACGATTTGTGAAACCTGTCTTACAGACGATTTACATGCAGCAAATTGCAACGTGTAACACCCCCTCGTTTTATGAACCTGGATATGTCGCTTTTCATTGGGAGACATGTTTTAACAAATGCAAAGTACTCAAGGACTGAAGGATGTACTACAACTTCGCGCGACGGTTTGTGAAACTTGTCTCGCAATGGAAAGCGACTGACACGCAATCTGTCTTGAAACCAGCTGTCTCGTAACAGCGTTCACAAGTCATTGCATTGTACAACAGCAGCTTTACAGAAACCTTCACGCAGTTACGGTAGAAGCGAGTAAATTGCTGTATTCCTTAAGCCTGGTTCTCGTCACTGTTCTCATCGATTATATCGCATGATCGCGTTACGGTTATAGGAATGTGAGATTTGTCGTTTATGGGTCGTAAAAATAGTCTTGTATATCGAAATGACGGACCGATATACTATTTAATTTTATCAGGCTTTCATACGCAGAATGATTTTTTGACTTCTAACCACGTGCTAATGTCAGTAATTTGTTGCTTTTAGGGATCAGGTATAGATCGTTTTCACTCACGTGATCGGTGACCCATTGGAGTGGTCAAATAATACGAAATATTTGAATAAGAATAAAGTTAAAAGATGGTACACCAATAAGGCCGCCATTTCCTTGTTTTGGTATACCAATATGGCTGCCGTGACGTCAGATGAAAACGATCCATTGATTTACAGCAGAGTTTAAATATATAGCGAAGTCTTGTTGCAGGAATTTACACCACCAGATTTCGAAAATTCCCAATTTAGTGCAAGTTTTGAAGTGTGATGTTTTTAATTTTTTTCACAAGTTTGCGTTAGAATTTTGACGCAATGAATTTTGTACGGATAATCGAAAAGTACGACATTCCATTTCTGCATTGGTCTTGCTCATATGCAAATAGCCTACGGCTCTGATCATTGCAAGACGTTTAAGGTATTACTGAAGTTTTACTCTGCGCAGACTTGTTTTCAAAAATTGTACCCATAGCAACTCAGGAAGAGTACTAGCTCCTATATTTACTTTCAAGGTTGTTTACCAAAATAAACGACCTGCATGCGTCAGGAATGCATGACGAGTGTTGGAACATTTTTTGTAAAAAAGTGATAAATCAGCATCTGTATTTGTATTAAAACAGATGGAAAGTTTCGCCATTCGCAGCTGGCTATCGGTTGGTTTTGATGCCGAATGTTTAATATTAAATGTTTTGTCGGAGTTAAATAATCTGTTCTGAATTTTTTTCATTCTCAAGTATTTTTATACAAATGAAGTAAATGTGGTGATGTGTAACATATGCAATTGAAGCTTTTTTTATACGGAAAAACCAGGAGGCAAGAGCATTGTTAGTTTTCGTGTTATTAATGCCTTAAAGATGCGATATATTATAGGAACGACCGAAACCCAAGAAAAACCTAAAAGGGTACAGACAAATAACGGTGTTAGTTAATTTTGCAACAAAATAATACCCTAGTATATAGGTGATATACATTAGGGTATACTATATACGTGGGATTGAAATTAAAACTTGCGGTAATTCTTACAAACAAAATAGCTTTCTGAAAATACAAGATTAAAAATATAAACAGAGGAGCAATGACGGCGCGCAAAACAAGATTAAAAAAACAAAGGGGAAAGGGGTAACATAAAAACACATGTAGAAGAAAGGAGGGCGCGAAAATACACGCAGATAGATGCACGTCCAGTCAAAACAAGATCAAGTATGGCGTATACATGTTTTAAACCTCCCCACTAAAAGGATATAGGTTATTATATGAAAATTGTATATAAAGGATTAATCACATCAAGAGCAACAGGAAACTTAGTTATATATATATATATACACAATACATAGGTGCGAAGTTGACTGACCTATATACTTAAACACTAAAGAAAGGCTTTCATGCTACTTGCACTAGAGGTTGTACACACGAGGCCGCCAAATACCATAAATCATTAAAGCTAGAATATCATCTACTGTAGCCTTGGAAATTCTATTTGTGGAAAAGGTTTATGAACGCTAAATGTTGACAATTCACACAAACACCGGTATAGAATCTTCCAAGTTGTAAGCAAAAGTTTAAAAGCTCACGAAACCAAAGCCAACAAATTTATCTTTATAGCGATATTATACGTGTATAATATAGAATCTATATTTTTGGGAACATCTTTGCACATTTTAATGTTGAAACATGATCCCTAGTTGAAAAGACGTAGAATTATATGAATAGTTTATATACTAATTTATGTTGTATGGTAGAGCAATGCAAAACTTACCTGCAAACACGAATGGATTTCCTGGTATTAAACTGAACAGCAACATATTTTATTAGCATTTCAATGACAACAATACAGATAAATACTAGATACACGCAATTAATGAATAAATTTACTATCGGGAATAAATTTTAACTCGCACCAAAGATGCACTTTAAATAAAAAAAATCTAATTTTGGCTCTTAAAATAATATACTATTTTTTAACCCATAATGCAGTGGACTCAAACAAATGTTTCTATAACTTGAACCTCGTTCGTCACACATCGCTTCTTACCACAGCAGCTTTTCGATGCCTCCAAGATCTTAACAAAAACCTTGTCGTAAGGTTTGAGTGACCGCAAGCATTTAGGAAGCCATTTCCATGTCTTTAATAATGATGGAAGGATTGATGGCCGCTTCCTCTGGATGATATTTATAATCACCACAAGGGTTAGAACCACGAAAATAGGAACGAGTACACCGAGTAAAATGTATGTACCAGCCAGAGATAGTCCAAATATGATTGCTGGTAAAATGAAGAAGCACACAAGAAGGTAGAGCAGTGCAAACCAACGATAGTCTGCCGTAATGTCCCCGAGTTTTTTGGCACATTTGATTGGAACGTTTCGCATGAACGGAATAGGATACCAGATGGCTATTCCAGTTAAGTTGAACAACAGATGACACAGAGATATCTGCAACGCTGACTGGAAGTTTGATGAACTTGCAAGAGAAGCCAGGATAGCGGTCCCCGTTGTTCCAATATTGGCTCCAAGAGTTAATGGATAGATGCGTTCAATGGACACAATACCAATTCCAACCAATGGTGTGAGTGCGGATGTAAAAATTGAACTAGATTGCACTAACATGGTCATACCAGTCCCCACCAAAATGGCAAAGTACCCCGTTAGATACTTAAAAGGCCCAGGGAAATCTGCATTAATAGTTTTTTTAACAACCAGAGCCAAATTACCCTTAAGCATTGAATGCAGTAACTTAACTATGCAAATTAAACAAAAACAAAGCAAAACAATAGAAATAACTAATAAAATAATGCCAACCAATGAGTCTTCGAGTCCTGTGTCATGGAACAGAAACTTGCAAGGCTCCACTGGAACTTTAACGGTGCGGTTCAAGGTACCATTGAACACCTTACTCGTCTTACACCAGAACTTTATCAAACTTTCATCTTCACCGGCTTTACCTTCAGCAATGCGTTGGATAACTTTTTTGTTAATTTGAATAACTTGATTGGTGAAAGGTTTTGTAATCTTCTTTAAAAATTCTACTTTAGTTCCTTGTTTGCCTTGAATACCCATTGCATTGGTGATAGAACTGGATGCATAATAAAGGTAAGAGGAACCAAAGACATGGTCAGTGATGACTTCAGTTGGAAGTAGGACTAGTACTGAAAGCCAGTTGAATAGATCATGGACAGTAGCTCCTGCAAAGGCACGGCGGAATTCATCACGTTGTTTGACATGACCCATAGAAACAATTGTGTTGGTCACAGATGTACCAATGTTAGCTCCCATGACAATTGGAATAGCTTGCTTAACTTGTAATACTGTAAAAAATAATGAAGAATTGATATTCAATGTTGGCTCAATTATTATAACTTTATCCATTTACTTTTAATTCAAGTCAAGTCAAGTCAAAATATTGTACAGAAATGTATATACTAAAGACGACCTGGCCTTACAAGTACATTGTTATATTTGAAGGGGAGAGTCTACTATAAATACTGTATAGTATTGAAGAGAATCCTGCATTTCAAAATATTAGTAATCCACATGTCTACTGCATAAATGAATAATGTAATAAAGATTCTTTTTTCCAAGGAGAATTTCCAGGCTTGTATTTGGGAAGGGTTAATAACTGCATAGAAAAAATTTGGCATTTCAAAGAAAATACTGTATATTATATTGCTAATTAGTTTTTCTTTTTGGGGGAGGGAGAGTTAACTTTATTTAAATTAAAATTCAAGATAATTCAGGTGGTCAGGTACAGTAGTGATTCCTTGGGAAGTAGAGAGACAATAGACACAGACTACAGCACAGCTACATTTAAAGTGACACTATGACGAGAAAATCATGTATCTAATTTTGATTTCAGTAAAATACAATTTCCAAATGGGTCATTCCAGAAAAGATCCATACCTCCCCCACAGAGGAAATTTGTGCCATCCGGGGAGGGGAGGGGGGTAAATCGATTTCTGAAAATAGTAAAATGTACTAGGACATCCGAAGGGGGGAGGGGGTCAACTTCACATTTCCTCCGTGGGGGAGGTGTGGATGTTTTCTGGAATGACCCAATGATGAATAACAGTGTTCTCAGTTTCTCAATATATTGTCTCTTTCTCAGGATATTCAGGTTTCTGAAACACGTAAATTAGGTGCCTTGTGCCATCATTTACTCACACAGGCAAAATGAGACTAACAAAATGACTAATATCTATGCAAATAGCAGGTTATTGTAAAAGTACACATCATGTTGTTGCTAAGGAAACCATTTAAAAACACAAGGCTTTTTACTAAAAAATTAAAATGTTAATTTGTATGTTCTTTTCAAAAGAATATATGATTAGAACACTCGAAATACAATATCTGCATATCAACAAATATTCATGTCAATCTATTGCAGTAAAAGTTGTTTTATGGAGAAAAAAATAAACATTTTTGTTTTACAAATTGAATATCCAGTATCCATAGAAACAACAATGTGAACAATGGAGTGTATTTCCCCATAACTATTCTTGGGCAAAGTTTGAATTATTTCTACCTCTTAGTTTCAGATATATTGCTCATTTTGTAAATCTTATTTAGCCTGTGTGAGTAAATGGCATCATTATATATATATATATATATATATATATATATATATATATATATATATATATATATATATGTTCTTTTTAAAATTACATAAGATTTGAATGGTAAATGTGTTACTGAAAGCATCACTTGAAGAAGAAATGTCAGAGACAGAGCCAAGAGCAGAGCAGTATGGGTATTATCCCATTTTATAATACATGGAGAGTCCCATTTTTATAATACAATGTATTTAATATATAAACCAGTTTAATCCACTTTAGAGGACGTTTTTAAAGGTATTTTGTTACATCGATAACCGAACTGTACTTGGTACAGTACATGATACTCAAAGGCATAATTAATTTTGAACTTGCTTCTGTAAAAGATTAACATAAGTGGAATGTGGTGCTGTGATTTCTCAAGCCTTCGTGATCAGATTCCAAAGCGCTATTTTGTAATTGAATACTTATTGTTTTATAATAATTGAATACTATTGTATTAATAGCTGTGATTTCTATAATTTCAATGGGACGTTTCACACTGTTGGACCTGAGCCGGTCACTCGGTCAGGTACCGGTCAGGTCAGACCAAGCCACGGTTTTACCCAAAGTCGAAGAAGAATTTGTGCGCGTACTACCAAAGTGTTTTAATAACATAAATAGATCCGTTATATATGACATGAGCTACTCACTTCCCGACGAAACCATTGCTACGACAATCGATGTTGTTGTCGAGGAACTTTGAAAGAGAACGGTCGCGAGAAGACCAATCATTAATCCAGCCACAGGATTTGAGAGTATTCCGTTTGCGGAGAATACTTTGCCCGCCGTCTTACCACCAAGAAGTCGAAAAGCAGAACTGAGAAAGTTAAGCGAACAGATGAACAAATACAGTAGCCCGAGGAGGCAGACTATCTTCATAATGGATTTAAATACGAGCACAATCTTGCCGCTCGCTGATAAATCTGAAAGAGATAAATAGCGCCATTTACGAAATATTTAAGTTAATGAAAAGAATAAAACGCGAAAGACGAACGTCCATGCAACAAAAGACAACATAGGCACGTACCTTTCCAATTTGGGCCAGCCCGTTTAAATTCAGGCAAAGCCCATGGGTCAAGTTGTTCATCACTTGTTCTTTGTGCCAGCTCCACGGAAGTTTGAAAGTCAGATGCGGGACTTGTTTGATTTATAGTTACCAAGTCATCCTGATCCTATGTGAGTCATAAAGAATACAACATTTGTATAAAATATAACAAAGAATTTCAAATACTCACGCCACACTCACATTGTTAGCTGAAGTGAAGGCAAGTTCCATTTCTCTAGATCTTTTTGGTGTATAAGTTTTTGCGCTAGTACAACGACGAAGAGAATGACTTGTGGTTTTGATTTTTTGAAACGGCTCATTCATATACTTGGCCCGATGCGATATTCGAGCGATCTCATTGGTCAAGAGAACAGGTGTCAACTTTAAGGTTAATGACGCGTGTCATTCACGTCCACTTCACGCCGTGGACATGTGAACAAAACGTGATTACCTTGGCAGCTGGTGACGTCACGCTGGATGTCCTCCACCGTAATTCCTGTTTACATAATTGTTGACAGTTTTTAATTATTGATTACAACGTAAATTGGGTAAATTCCTTCCCGCATTTTCTTATTGCCGAGGCCCATTTACTTCTTGTGCGGCGTAATATTAAATTACATACCTTCGATACAAAATTTCGACTTTTCGACAGTGATTACCAGCTATATATTACGCCACAGAAATCAATAATTCGGCTATTCCAAACTGTGCTGTTAGACAGACTGTAAGTTGTGCCTACACGAGAACCTCTGCTAATTACACGTAAAAACGCACAAGTTGTAACAAGTCTGCAGCACACTTGTTGCAAGGCTGTTCCAACAAGCCGATATCAAGTTGTGTTCGCACTGCTTGTTAGGCTTGTTACAAGCTTCTTCCGCCAACGGCCAACATCTTGTTGACAAGCTGTGAGATTTTTATGTGTGTACCACGATTATTATAAGCGGGGTCAAAACACTTTCGTCCCTAGTCTGAACGCAGCAGCAAACGATCCACAAATCGGGCAAAGTTTGAAACGATCGATCCCAAATGAAGTCAGAGTTGACAGTACTGTCGTACGGCACGGATCAGAACTTGTATATTTGCTGCGGGGTGTCAAAGAACAAACCTGTGACGTCCGGCCGATCAGTTTTCTTTCGGAAGTACGTCATTTCCTAAGACTCATAAGCGGACCAACCTAAAATCCTTTCACTACGGACCTACAGACCATGAATTTGATTTTGAACATGCAAAAATTATTGACCGCTCTACAGACTGCATCACCATGCGCGTTGAACAAAACTACGCAAATAAATACATGAACTGCCATGACGAAAATGCAAAAAACTAAAAACTATTTACTGAGGTTTAAGAAGCCTTCAGTATAATTATTCAGTTAAACATCAATTTTGTATTTTTGCCATAGCTGAAGGCTATATAGTATTTTAACCGAAACGTCCGGATGTTAAATAAAAGTTTTCGCCAGAGTCAAACCTTTTTATAAACTGATTCATTTATTGAGCTGACCTAGGATGGCAAATTTTCTGTTTTGCTAAATCGACGAGTTAAAAAAAATGACGGGAAAAAGTTGTGATTCAGGAGATATTAAGGAGATTGAACAACGGGATTTAGGATTTCTAAATAACGAAGACGGTGAGAAGATGGCAACACAAGAGTGTTGGCTAGAACTTGTTTATTATTTCTCGAACCACGCGAAACCTTTTATACTCTATATACACGGGTGCCCATGCAAGCATCTAACCTTGTTACAAAGATATAGCCTGCGTTGCAGGCTCTCGGGGGTTAATTGGGGCCCTCCTCCACCCCTCCCCCTTCCTTCCCTTTTTTTCCTCTCTGCCTCAGTCCCCGAGCCAATTAACCCCCGAGAGCCTGCAACGCAGGCTACGAATATTTTCAGAAGTCTTGTAGCACAGAATAAAGACTATACAGAAGGGCCACTTAGCGGTACAACGTGTCCTCGTATTTTTATGCAAAAATATGCAGTTTACTGGCTAGGACAGCCAGTTCAGCGTGCTTATTGGCCAGAACATGCAGTTTACTGGCTGAGCAACATGCGTAATGAGACATGCGCGGAGACAAAAACTTCAAAGGTTCCGACCCGAGTGGCCCTTCTGTATAGTCTTTATTCTGTGCTTGTAGTATACTGCTTAGGAACTTCACCGAATTTTTGAAAAGCTGAGTGCTATTTCGATTATCCTCTTTCACCACATGCAGATAAACAAGCGTTGAAGTTATGAGCGTCAGCGAAATAAAAGATGTAAACACAAGCCCGATGGAAATGGGGTGAACAACAAGAGAGCGACTAGTATAGAGTGTGTTTACTTGAAAGTTAATATTGCAAGTATAGTTTAGCTTAGAGGTTCACGAAGTTTACGAAGAATGGTATTTTAATTATGTTCTTGCCGCTCATATAAATAAATCCGTACGAAAACCGTTTTGAAAAGGCTACTAAGTGTTTGCGAAATGTAGCAGGTCCAGGTAGTCTCCTTCGCAGACGTTCTTTTATAGTGCTGCAGGTGTGCATAAACTACCGATCGAGAATATTTCTTCGTAGTTAATTTGTTTACTTCAATTTTGCTCAAGCTAACCGACCGAAGAAATCCCAAGACTTCGTAGGTGAATGACTTGTTCTTGCACATTAAAAGCTCCACAAGCGGAGAAACCACCACAATAGCATGGCCAGAAACCTTTGGGATTGTATCGCGGGTTCCCTAGTCGTTTTATACGGGTATAAATTTTACTAAAGGTTCCCGGCTAGCTCCGGATAGAAAACCGAGCAAACTAAAGAAGAATTTTGATTAATAATTGTTAGTTGTTTGCTGTACAAGCTGTGTTAGTTAGTAATACTCAGAAAAACTCTGAGCTCTAAGTGGGACTCGAACACACAACCTTCTGAATGCTAGTCAGCAGTGGCGCAACGGAGGAAGACGGGGCCGTTAGGCATATTTCGTGTGGGGGGCCCTGTTGTCATGATTTGACTGACATGGTTTGAAAGCTGTATTACTTGATACATGTGTTTTTAGATGAAGAGAATATTTATTACTTCTTTATATATATATATATATATATATATATATATATATATATATATATATATATATATATCAAGAAACCAAATTAAACTATTTTGTTTTGCATTCATTCAATTGGAAGGTAAAGAACTTCATGTAATAAGAAGCCAACAGGTTCGCACCCATGACTTTTGTTTTTGCTGAGCTAAAGAACTCAGCTGCCATCCTCGATGGAGTCATGGAGGCCAAATCTTTTTAGCTATCAATAAATTTAATCTTTCTGTTAAATGTTAAACTGCATTTTTTATGTTTAGTCGTTTATATAATACCGTGTTCTAATTTTGGCGGGGGTGGGGCTGCAGCGGGCTGGGCCCCCCCAACTGTCGGGCCCTTAGTTCACTGCTAGCCAGACGCATTGAGTCACTAGAACTCAGATAGCGGAGCATTGATTGTCGTTAAAACGGCAAAACATGTTTAAAAATCAATAGCTTGCTTAAAGCTAGCTTAAAAATCGAAAATGCTTTTCGAAAGTGCTATAAATACTTACGCGTTTCTGCCATGGGTTATATATGTTTTGATTTAAATACAGGTGTACGTGTGAAAAGTGGCGACGCGGGCGAGCGAAAGCTTTTCTTCCCGTGGCCACATCTGTCCACTCAACCATTCTCCATCCAGCAAGTTCAATGAGTCTAGGTCGGTCCCAAACTCGCTCCCGCCAACGGCTGCTTACTCAAGCAACACATTCCATTCCCGCATCTGACCAATCAGAGCAAGTCTTCCAAAATCTGGAATGCCGACCTTCACCTTGGCATGTGGTGTTTCACTGAGTTTATAAAGAAAGTGTGCGATACTGTGATTTACGTACCGATCGAGTGTGGTAAATCGCTGATTTACCTACTGGGAGAGCGAGCGGCTGTACGGTTTACGTTCCTCTCATGAAGTACTAATCGGCATTTATAGAGAGACCGCTGAATGTTTGCGGTCGTCTATTTATATCGTGTCCGTTTCCAAACACAGCAGGAGAATTGAGAATTCCAGGAATGGTATGGTTATTGTTATTTCATTGTTTATATTTACCGCTTAAACTTTACTGCACTTCACTGGTATTCTGTAGCTTCTTCATGGGTGATACAGGTACGTACTAAATACAATGAATTTTCAGTATGTATGTCAGACTACTGGTACTCCAGTGAGTGTTGAGTGTCAATCGTTCGATTTTGGCGAACAGTGGACTTCGTCGCGAAATTTCATTAAATGCATATTTCAATAATCTCGTGGTCATGTGTAGATAGTGAAAAGGCTTTACCCAGGGACCGTGATGACAGTCCTGGCCTATTACCTATGCAATCCATGATCAGAAAGCCAAATATTGATAAATCAAAATCAATTGATAGCAGTTGATGTCGATTACCGATTGGTATTTGCCAATTGATGACTAATTGATAGTCACAAAAATTTGTTGCAAATTGATGACTATCAATTATTGGTCAACCTGAAAGCCTATGCTACTTTGGCCACCATACATATTCTCAAAATATTTCAAAATTTTCCCTGTACAATATATACTAGATGTTTATTACTCGGGCTACTGTGGTAGCCGAGTCTAGGTTTCGGCTCTGTTATTATTTTCTTCACCACACAGAACTGCAAAATTGTGCAATACCTCCCATATATGGAGCCTACACTTCGAGTGTTTGGTCACTTCGAAAATTCATCGACAGCATGTTCCTTTTAGTTCTATTCTGTGGAACTTTGTATCAAGCACGTCACTGATCACCATGGTGATCGGAAAAAATGGCTCCGGGAAAAATGGCACCTGAAAAAGTGACTGGGGTGGAAAAAATGGCACCAAAAAGTGATATCAACGACTGAATCGACCACTTCGCCCTTCGTCGTATTCCTCCCAGGTTCCCACGCCCTCTCTGGAATGTTCACGATGCCACAGTCCAAGGTGATGCCTGCACAAACAACCAGTGTGAAGGATGGAACAACAAATTCTTTCATTTAGTGGGTCATAACCACCCCTCAATTTGGAGATTGATTGACTGCTTGAAACAGGAAGATGCTACAGTGTCAACTTTGATGATCCAAGATGAACTTGGAAATCCACCAAAGAAGAAGACAAAGCGCATTTACTTCCAACTGCAACAACACCTTAGAAACTTATGTATGCAGTATCGCGAAGGAACAAGGTCGTTGGAAGAGTTCTTGAGAGGTGTTGGAAGGAACATAAGGTTTTAATTATCGACTACGGGCTCATATTTGAACAATAAGAACTAATATGTTAGATTTTGCCTTCGTTTTTAAATGGATTGGTCATACTGTATATAATATTAGATTGTTTTGATAATGCGTGTTAACCTTCAGGAGTGTACGTTAGTATAAATTAGTAATATTACAATAATTTAACATTTTTAGCAATATTACATGTAATATGTAAACAAGTTAAACATAAGCTAATAAACCATCTATCATGTATATATTAAAAAAAAATTTTATATTTTAAAACAAATTTCATCAAAGGCAAAGCTAGCCAAAGCTGTTGCACCAAGTGGCAACCGACAACAACAACTCATGGCTAAACAGGTCACAGAGATGAGGATCAAAACGCTAACATTCTGGATCTTTATATTGGCACTGTATACACTTTCTCATGCTTTTGGTCGAGCAATTGCGATCTTCATAGGCTTTTCACATGGCTTCAGCAATACTGTCTGTGAATTGGTCTGAAATCTGGCCCTGTGAACCTCATGAAAACTATTGCAAACAAAATCCGAGATGTGAGAACACAAGGAACATTCATGAAGATGACAGACATTAAAGAAACAGTTTGTTGACAGTAAAAGTATCTTTATATTTTTGCATTATTATTTATGTGCTTTATTTTTTTACCGACTGTTGCTTGTCTTTGAGTTTGAGATCGGCAATGGATGGTAGTCTTATTGATCCATTAGGATTTATATTCAAAGTGCTTTGAACCTTTGAGTATGTAATTTTATGACAAGTAAGTTATCCATATCTTGATGTTCATTTTCATAAGTTTACTGTATAAATTTTGATGCATAGATTGAGTAAAAGGATATTCACCATAGAAACGACTTTGAACCAGTTATGTTCCTCATATATATATACAGTAATACTTTAATGGCATATTGGCCATTATATCAGCAGCCAAGTGTGAGTTACATGTATATGTGGATGGTACCAAAATGTGTAGAGAAATTAGAGTGTCTGACATTCAACTACAGTACTAGCACTGCAGAGTTGAAGAGCCTTCCCAACATGCTCTAAAGCAAAAACATGGAATTGGGATTCATGTTGTATGAAGATATTGCATAGATGTAGGGTGTGGGTATGTTTTACTAAGTCACCTATTGCATATTTGTTGCATCTGTACCTGGCCCACACATGTTAAGTCTGGGCACCTCAGACAACTAAAATCAGTACAGAGGTTAAAAGACTACAATGCAGGGCAATTAAATGTAATTATTTTAAGTTTTTGAACTGGCAGGATGATTTATCATATATACAATCTGAATGATCATCTGAAAACAGTTTAGCCCAGGCTCAACTTTTTGTCCAACTCCAAAAGCGAAAAGAGCAAAGAACTTACAACATGCCTCGCAGCCTCACTCAGTCAACTTAGGCACACTGACATGGCTAACAACTCACTGGAAGTATGAAATATTAGTGGAAGTAAAAAGTGCAAAAATGCAAGATCATGACACCCCAGGGAAAAATCCCTGAGCTGAAACCTAGACTCGGCCTACCACAGGTACAGCGGGGGAGGGGAGCCACGACTCCCCCCTTTAGATATAAAACAACAGATATGTAACTACAAAACTGATGCAATGTGAATTATGTCAGGAAATAAACTGTAAACAGTGTATTCAATCTACTGAGTGTCATGCATTTTGAGTATCTATGTGACGTTTGATTGTGTTGAGTATTTTATATGACGTTTTTTAACCTTTAGAGTCTGTAAAATCTTCCTCCAAAAGCCAGGAAATGGCATTTCAGCAACTCTCGATTTCAAAATTTCCCAGGGGAGCATGCCCCTGGACCCCCTAACAGGGGCGTAACTAGGGGAGGGGTTGGGGGGTTGCAACCCCTGCCCTTTTTAACCCCTGCCCTCTTTGTGAGACCTCTAGTACTAGGTCAGACATTAGATAAACAAATAATTAATCATCTGTTGTAGTACGCAATACAATTCTACGCAAATCTGGCGAGACTCAGAGACTTCTAGTTCGGCTTCAATGTCGTACCCAGTTTCTAAAAATTTATTTTGATTCCGGCTCCCCCCTTTCAAAATCCTGGTTACATCCCTGGCTAGTCAGTAATAAAGTTTTTCATTCTGTAAATTACAGTATTATAATTATGACAAACCAACAGCTTACGAAAATGGCACAGTGGGCAAGTTGGGCACTTGGAAGCAGAAAACACCTGATGTTGCCTCAGTGTTAAATTTAATAGTCAGAATCCTATAATTGATTAATAACAGTATTATAGGTATACAAATAATTTGCACTTAATGATAATACAGCATGAATATTTATACAGGATATATGCACTTCAATCAACTAAAAAGCTGTTATTAATATATATGTGTTGTGTAGAGACTAAAAACATAAACTAAGATAAGATACATAAAAACTTTAAATACATTAGAAACCTAACAATAGACTGATGTTTAGAAGTTAGAGTGTTCATAAACTTTTTTCTCAAAATCACTAAAGTTTACTATCTTTCTTACTTCCAAAGGCAAATCATTATAATTGTCATTGTGATGTCATAATGCCAAACAAAGTTTGATTATTTTATGAGTGATACATTCTAAACACTTTAGTACTGTTAATGGTTTTTATTATGTCATCAGCGATTGGGTAGTTTCATTAAATTAGGTTTACAGTCAAACCAGATGTTCTTTTCCATGCAACCTTGGAATATTGATAGCAACGTTGCAACATTGCACTTAGCAAGTTGCTAAAAATTCACATTTTAAATATTGAACTTGACATAATATTTTGAAGTTAATTCTTATTCTAGTGATACTGTAGGTTTTCTAACTCGTGTAAATAGTGATAGGTTTTCTTTTCTTTTGTTGCCGATGATGTCATCGAACTTTTGACTTGTATACTGTATATAGTAGACCTGGCATGTTTTTGTATTTTCACTTGTCTGATGATGACTTTGAAATGAAGTCGAAATATTACAATTTTCACTATAGTTCCACTTGTTTGACTCATATCTTGAGTTTTCAGGATGGCATTATTCTTCGGAATATGTTTTATTCTATAAGTTAGAACAACTACTGTAACTCTAAGTAAACTTTATATTAAGTGAAGTTCAATATTTAAAATGCGAATTTTTAGCAACTTGGCAAGGAGTCACTGTGTATTGTTAGCTAGTCAACAGTGCAATGTTGCTATCAATATTGCAATGTTGCACGGTAAAGAACATCCAGTTTCAATTGACTGTAACAATAATGAGGTTAAAATGTTGGGGGTTTGATTCGCCTTTTGTCAGAACTTTTCTTGGAAATCTGACACTATCCTCTCAGTACCATATATTGGATCTTAGTTTCTTCCACTTTGTCACAATGTGATGCCACATTCAAGGTACTATGGAATATGATAAGTTGTACATACTGTACTGTATACATGCATGTGGTGTGTTTGCGAGCTTGGTGTAATGGGACAGATGCTTATTGGACATTCATCAATCTGAAGGTTGTCTGAGTAATTGAGCTTGACAAACGTCCAACAAACGTCTGTTACATTACACTAAGCTCATAAATGTACCACATGCACTATACATGTGTATGTACAACTTATCATTGATATCACTTTAAGGTGGCCCGATATAGTTTATTAAAATTTAGAATGATGTATATCAGTTTGACACTGTCAGATTTTGCATGTTTAAGTTTCATTCAAGAGACACTGTTTTTATATTAGATATATAAATTAATAGTTCTAATTTTGAATTCTATTATTTTTAGCAACTTGAGTCAGTTGCTATGGCAACGCAGACGTAACACATTCCCTTCAAAATGGCCTATCACCGTGTATTTGAAAACTATTTTTTAAAGCAAAAAAATAACGTTTTCTTTAATAACATTTTTTTGGCATTTAATATACAATAGTAGTGATACCCCCCCATATAGGGACCAAAGGGATGCCGCCTCATTAAATATTCATTTTTTAATTATTCATTCTCATGCTCCTTTGCGACCCTCTAACCCTAATCTCATTACGTCATTATTTCTCATGCTCCTTTGGGACCTCCTAACCCTAACTTTCCCCCCTAACCCTAGCTGTCACTCAACCCCCCGGTTTTCACTACGTCATACCGACTTATTATTTATTCATTCTCAGACTCCTTTGGGACGTAGTAACCCTAACTTCCCCCCTAACCTTAGATGTTACTTAACCCCCCGTCGTAACCGATTGGTCTCCGACTGATTTCCGAAGTTACGTAAAAGGCACGGAACTTATCTCTTTATAACTAATAGAAACCAACTTTCATTTAAACCCTTAACCCTACTTATAGCCAACACTTGTGGGACACGTAAACGCACGGAGCATGCGCACAGTAAACTTTAACAAAATAGACGTTCTTCACAAGGAACTAAAGAGAAATTGATAGAGGCACTTTATATTTTTTATCTGAAACCTTGTCTGGAGGATTATAGAGAGTTCTGAACAGCGTAAGTGTCTGAATTGGCAGAGCTCGTATAGACTTAGATTAATAGCATATAATGAATATTATATTAGGTTTAGAACCTAAATATTCAATCACCCTAGAATCATTCCTAACTATACCTTTGTTTATAAGTGAAGAAATCGTAAGTAGAACTTAAGATTTTAGACGAGGATTCAATTCGAAAAGCCGTAGGAGCCATTTTAAGTGACGGTATCTAAACGAAATATTATTTGGCGTCAGGATGGATCAGTGCACACATAGCTGCAGTGATATTTGAATATTTATCCTCAGTGCACGTGCAGGAGACAAAAGAAAAACTCATTAGGGGCAATTAAGAGATTAAGCGCTTAGGCAGGTCTAGGCGAGAAAGTCGTTAGCGTGCATTTTGCATAAGACAGAATTCACAATAATCAATTTAAAATATTTATTTCGGTTTTCGTTCAAACATATACATATAAAAAGTTTTAGTAAGGTTTGCTTCTTAGATTATATTTAGGTGTTTTTATTTTAAAAGTAGCATGATAATCTTTCTTGTCCTCTGATGATAATTGAGACACATCTTCTTTTGTCATGGGTAAATATTTTGATCTCGTCATCATTAGATGGTGTTCATACTCTTCTCTATCATCCGGAGTCATCTTTGCCAAGTCGCTTTCTTTCCAATCCGAAGAGCTTTCCCAGTTATGAAAGAAATTATGTTTAAGCGTCGGTTGTTCAACGGTAGGAGGCGGTGTTACAAAATAGGTTTTCGGTGTAGCAGGGAAACCCCACGGAAGATCGTCAGTTTCTTGCTTTATCTCCGGTGTCAAATTTGGTGTATTTTGCTGAGTTTGAAGATTAGTCAGAAGTTGAGACTGATTTTGCAGTTGGTTTTGAAACGTCAGAAAACGTCCTAGCTGATTGGAGTAAAGTATGCTCTTTTCTTCAGGTGTTAACTGTGGCGCTTGTACAATATCTTGCATTTTTTGTTCTGTATTGTACATGGCATTAACGATCGGAGGTAATTGATAGGATTGCTTTTGTATGAAACTACCCAGCTGTTGCTGCAGGCTGGAGCTATTTTCTCCAGGTAGAACATTGGTCTTGAGGCGGTGATCGTCGTCCGTAGTCGGCTTTAGATCAAGCATTAAATAACCATGAGGGCGACTTGTGGCTTCCTCATAACTCTTCATAAATTCATGGACATGACCTGGGTTCACCTGCCGTGCCAAGACAGAAATTTGTTGCTTATCCCTCGGAGACTTGAATAGTACGATATAGTGTGCGTTGAGGCTGATGTTTCTTGTTTCTTTGCCTTGGTGGAAAATGTTCTGAACAATATAGATGATAGATAAATTCCGGTGATGACTACCTTTAGTAAATAGACTAGCAACACGTTTATCTCCCCCTGATTGAGCCATAAGATCATCGAGGACGATCAGGTTACGTTGAGAGACTTCAAGAAAATTATCAGAGTCAATGTTGGAAGGTATACCCTCATAGAATTCGATGCCTGGTATTGTTTTGATCATTTCTAAATACATGGGCTGCCACTGTCCATAGCACCAAATGATACGTTCGGGAGGAGGACTAATTGTAGTTTTGGCGTTTTCAAGAAGTGTTTTCACCCATACTGTTTTACCACTTTGGGTGCACCCTGCTACAATACACGTGAACGGGTGCTGCATGACTGTAGATACGTTGGCTAGAGGAATAGGTTGCGAGGCGTCGCTCTCGGGGTGGACATTCTTAATATGACGAAGAAGGTGCTCTTTTCTCGATAGACTTTTTCCCCATTTGTTGCAAACGTGTGACATGTTTACACGATGAGTACTAAACACCAAATGAGTTTATTATTTGGAAGCGCAATGCTTAAATTATTTAACCAAATTTCTGCAGAGGATCTAAACACCCGAACACCCCTGGGGTACCCCTAACTACCCCAGGGGTAACCCCCAACCACCCCAGGAGGTAACCCCCAAACACCCCCGGGGGTAACCCCCAAAAACCCCCTGGGGTAACCCCAAACACCCCTTGGGTACCCCAATCACCCCCGGGGGTAACCCCCAAACACCCCCGGGGGTAACCCCAAACACCCCTGGGGTGCCCCAATCACCCCTGGGGTAACCCCAAACACCCCGGGGGTAACCCCCAAACACCCTTGGGGTAACCCCAAACACCCCTTGGGTACCCCAATCACCCCCCGGGGGTAACCCCCAAACACCCCCTGGGGTACCCCAATCAACCCTGGGGTACCCCATTCACCCCAGGGGTACCCACAAACACCCCTGGGGTACCCCAGGGTTGTTTGGGGTTACCCCCGGGGGTGTTTGGGGGTTACCCCCGGGGGGTGATTGGGGTACCCAAGGGGTGTTTGGGGTTACCCCAAGGGTGTTTGGGGGTTACCCCCGGGGTGTTTGGGGTTACCCCAGGGGTGATTGGGGCACCCCAGGGGTGTTTGGGGTTACCCCCGGGGGTGTTTGGGGGTTACCCCCGGGGGTGATTGGGGTACCCAAGGGGTGTTTGGGGTTACCCCAGGGGGTTTTTGGGGGTTACCCCCGGGGGTGTTTGGGGGTTACCTCCTGGGGTGGTTGGGGGTTACCCCTGGGGTAGTTAGGGGTACCCCAGGGGTGTTCGGGTGTTTAGATCCTCTGCAGAAATTTGGTTAAATAATTTAAGCATTGCGCTTCCAAATAATAAACTCATTTGGTGTTTAGTACTCATCGTGT
Source organism: Corallium rubrum (assembly GCA_964035015.1). NCBI lineage: Eukaryota > Metazoa > Cnidaria > Anthozoa > Scleralcyonacea > Coralliidae > Corallium > Corallium rubrum. The sequence goes on from OZ035997.1 coordinate 15,203,184, forward strand.
AAACATGTCACACGTTTGCAACAAATGGGGAAAAAGTCTATCGAGAAAAGAGCACCTTCTTCGTCATATTAAGAATGTCCACCCCGAGAGCGACGCCTCGCAACCTATTCCTCTAGCCAACGTATCTACAGTCATGCAGCACCCGTTCACGTGTATTGTAGCAGGGTGCACCCAAAGTGGTAAAACAGTATGGGTGAAAACACTTCTTGAAAACGCCAAAACTACAATTAGTCCTCCTCCCGAACGTATCATTTGGTGCTATGGACAGTGGCAGCCCATGTATTTAGAAATGATCAAAACAATACCAGGCATCGAATTCTATGAGGGTATACCTTCCAACATTGACTCTGATAATTTTCTTGAAGTCTCTCAACGTAACCTGATCGTCCTCGATGATCTTATGGCTCAATCAGGGGGAGATAAACGTGTTGCTAGTCTATTTACTAAAGGTAGTCATCACCGGAATTTATCTATCATCTATATTGTTCAGAACATTTTCCACCAAGGCAAAGAAACAAGAAACATCAGCCTCAACGCACACTATATCGTACTATTCAAGTCTCCGAGGGATAAGCAACAAATTTCTGTCTTGGCACGGCAGGTGAACCCAGGTCATGTCCATGAATTTATGAAGAGTTATGAGGAAGCCACAAGTCGCCCTCATGGTTATTTAATGCTTGATCTAAAGCCGACTACGGACGACGATCACCGCCTCAAGACCAATGTTCTACCTGGAGAAAATAGCTCCAGCCTGCAGCAACAGCTGGGTAGTTTCATACAAAAGCAATCCTATCAATTACCTCCGATCGTTAATGCCATGTACAATACAGAACAAAAAATGCAAGATATTGTACAAGCGCCACAGTTAACACCTGAAGAAAAGAGCATACTTTACTCCAATCAGCTAGGACGTTTTCTGACGTTTCAAAACCAACTGCAAAATCAGTCTCAACTTCTGACTAATCTTCAAACTCAGCAAAATACACCAAATTTGACACCGGAGATAAAGCAAGAAACTGACGATCTTCCGTGGGGTTTCCCTGCTACACCGAAAACCTATTTTGTAACACCGCCTCCTACCGTTGAACAACCGACGCTTAAACATAATTTCTTTCATAACTGGGAAAGCTCTTCGGATTGGAAAGAAAGCGACTTGGCAAAGATGACTCCGGATGATAGAGAAGAGTATGAACACCATCTAATGATGACGAGATCAAAATATTTACCCATGACAAAAGAAGATGTGTCTCAATTATCATCAGAGGACAAGAAAGATTATCATGCTACTTTTAAAATAAAAACACCTAAATATAATCTAAGAAGCAAACCTTACTAAAACTTTTTATATGTATATGTTTGAACGAAAACCGAAATAAATATTTTAAATTGATTATTGTGAATTCTGTCTTATGCAAAATGCACGCTAACGACTTTCTCGCCTAGACCTGCCTAAGCGCTTAATCTCTTAATTGCCCCTAATGAGTTTTTCTTTTGTCTCCTGCACGTGCACTGAGGATAAATATTCAAATATCACTGCAGCTATGTGTGCACTGATCCATCCTGACGCCAAATAATATTTCGTTTAGATACCGTCACTTAAAATGGCTCCTACGGCTTTTCGAATTGAATCCTCGTCTAAAATCTTAAGTTCTACTTACGATTTCTTCACTTATAAACAAAGGTATAGTTAGGAATGATTCTAGGGTGATTGAATATTTAGGTTCTAAACCTAATATAATATTCATTATATGCTATTAATCTAAGTCTATACGAGCTCTGCCAATTCAGACACTTACGCTGTTCAGAACTCTCTATAATCCTCCAGACAAGGTTTCAGATAAAAAATATAAAGTGCCTCTATCAATTTCTCTTTAGTTCCTTGTGAAGAACGTCTATTTTGTTAAAGTTTACTGTGCGCATGCTCCGTGCGTTTACGTGTCCCACAAGTGTTGGCTATAAGTAGGGTTAAGGGTTTAAATGAAAGTTGGTTTCTATTAGTTATAAAGAGATAAGTTCCGTGCCTTTTACGTAACTTCGGAAATCAGTCGGAGACCAATCGGTTACGACGGGGGTTAAGTAACATCTAAGGTTAGGGGGAAGTTAGGGTTACTACGTCCCAAAGGAGTCTGAGAATGAATAAATAATAAGTCGGTATGACGTAGTGAAAACCGGGGGGTTGAGTGACAGCTAGGGTTAGGGGGGAAAGTTAGGGTTAGGAGGTCCCAAAGGAGCATGAGAAATAATGACGTAATGAGATTAGGGTTAGAGGGTCGCAAAGGAGCATGAGAATGAATAATTAAAAAATGAATATTTAATGAGGCGGCATCCCTTTGGTCCCTATATGGGGGGGTATCACTACTTACAATTTTTTTAAAAGTTTTAGTATAAAGGAAGATTTTAGCGATAGAAAACATCGTACAAAATTTAAGCCGTACCGAAACCAGGTCATACCGGGTTTCTTTTAGAAATTTGTAGTTTTCGGTGGCGTCAGCATTTCACGCGCATCGCATATACAGTACATGTAATGACGCAAGATGGCGTCAGCAGCTTGCATGCAGTGTACGCCATGTGATTTTGATGGTCCTGATTGGTAAACATTCATATGCTTATTTACATTAACAATATGAGTCAATTATATTGTGAGTCACGCCCGTGCATTAGGAATTCTAAAAAAAAAATCCGATTTCTGTGCTATTTTTAGCGAGTTCCCATGGAACCCAGGATTTCCCAATCAAGTTTGAGGAAAAGGAACTCAGAGAAAGACTTTCACCAGAGCAGTATGGTGTCACCCAAAATAGAGGAACCGAAAGGTATACGGTATGGCGTATGTCTCTGTAACCTCGATTTATTCGTTCGATCTAAGTTACAGACATGCTTGTTTAACAATGTTTGCGGTTAGTATAAAAAATGTGTTTTCTCATAACAGAGACGCCTTTTAGTAATCCGATTCTCAATCATCAGAAATCTTAATTTTTCGTAATTGGAGAAAAACGAAATACAAGTTTAAAACGTATAATAAAGATGATGCTATTCTGTTTTAACTAACCGAAAAGGATACTTACTGCTTGGAGACCTTGGACTTATGTTTACACATATCTACTGTAGTATAATTCACCCGATGGGGTTGTTTTTCAGCTGTCATTCTTGCAGACCCCTTGAGATTCGTCGTGAAGTGATGGTTACATATGGGAGCACGGGTGGCATGTGCTGTTAGCGCGCTGCCTCTCACCAAAAAGTTAAGCCCTGTTAGACGGGGTTAGTACTTGGATGGGTGACCGCTTGGGAATAACCCCGTTGTGTCGCGCTTGGAAGTCATGCGAGTAGAGTTGTAACTGATCTCTCCTGTGCTTCGAGTTTTTTTTTTCTGGGTTCTCCGGTTTTCCTCCCTCCATAAAATCAACACCTAACATCTTAGCTGTGATCCGTGGTCTGAACTGTGTCGTATGGCGTCTGCATGGGGCGCCTTTGACATGCCTCGATACGGCCATGGCTGCAAGTAAGGATGATTAGCCCCCCAGTCCTTTATCCTTATTTTACTTCATGCATGTCGGTATTATACTCACCATGCTAATGGGATCTTGTTATGGGCATACTAAACTTGTCTGCAATTCATCTTTCTTATATAGAGCTTTCACTGGAATCTACTGGGATAACGACAAGGAAGGTACATATCGTTGTGTAGTTTGCGATCAGCAACTCTTTTCATCGTCTACGAAATTTAACTCGGGCAGCGGTTGGCCATCATTTTACGAAGTTTTGAAACAGGGAGCAGTGAAAGAAATAGTTGATACATCACTTGGAATGAAAAGAACAGAGATCGTGTGTTCTAAGGTAAGGCTGAATAGCTTTGTGGACCATGCATGGGTAATGATATGCTATAGTTGTAACGATTCCGTCATCCAAAAATCTTTGCGGAAACCAGCTGCATAATATACTCGAATTTATAATAAGGTTAGATATACTGCCGAAACAGAAAACGTAGGAGTCTAACGTTTCGAGCGTTTTTTCTCTCGAAATATTAGACTCCTATGTTCTCTGTTTCGGCAGTAGGCTATATCTAACCTTAAAGGCGGTTTTCCATTAGGCGACATTTGTCGACCGACTCGACATTTTTCTTTTGTCTTGGCTAATTAGCTCCACTCGAGAGCTTGCGAGACAAAAGAAAATGTCGCTTCGCGCGACATTTTTCGCCTAGTGGAAAACCGCCTTAAAAGGCTGTTTTCCACTAAGCGATATTTTTCGGTCGAAACGACTTTTTGCTTTTCTCTTGGGTGATTGGTTCCACCTGAGAGCTTACGAGACAAAAGAAAATGTCGCTTCGTACGACATTTTTCGCCTAGTGGAAATCCCAGCTTTACTATAAATTCGATTGTTGTTTCTACACTGCCTACGCAGCACGCTACTTTTATTGCATAATATACTGGTGGCCAAAATTATTGAGCACCTATAATGTTCTTAAAATCCAATAGAGTTCTATTTACGAAACAGAAAATATTTTCCGTGTTTCTATTTAACAATTAGACAGCGAGTCTGAGTTCACTATGAACGAATAGTCAACGAGGGCGCAGCCCTAGTTGACTAGATCGTTCCTATAGTGAACGAAGACGAGTGAACTGCTTAGCAACAAAGATAACACTGGCAAAAGCAAGTTAGCCTTCATAGTTTGAAAGTCAGATGCTTTAAAAATGATTACATTATTCAGCGAGTAAGTTCAAGATGACTTCAAATTATGCTGAGAATGCAGGATATGCATGTTTTTTGGTGTGGTGGGTGGCACGCCCTCACCCTCATGTGCACCTCACATGCAGGACTCCATTTTACTACTGTCAGATAATTATTTTCTGGATTTGCTTTTTCGGTAAGACTGCTCGACACGTATCTGATGGAACTGTATGATAGCTGTCTTTAATAAATTGATATTTTTTAGTGTGGTGCTCATCTTGGTCATTTATTTGATGATGGTCCTCAACCCACTGGCAAGAGATACTGTATGAATTCAGCATCTCTACACTTTCAAGACAAGGAAAGTGCAACAAGTAAGACTTCTAGGGTTTAGATTTTGTTAAGATAAAAACCAGCTGAACCATGGTCATTGCTGTGCACACACATACAATTGTACACCTGTACACTTTGTATGTATCAGGCACACCATTTCTTTCATTTTGAGTGCACGTTTTCAACTAAGTCTACACCGTTCATCGGCGATCCAATCGCAGAAAACAAAAAAGTTTGTTTCTTGTGATAGTTGCCGACCATCGCCGACCTGAAAAACATATGAGAACGTGCTTCGGCGATAATTTTCTACAACCCAGTCCCCATCTCATAGCGCATTCCAATTCTGGTGAGAGGTATTCTACTCCTGCATTATTTTTTCACAATATATGGGGCAACCAGTTTAATAAGATGCTCCAGCCTCTCCGGACTCATTCTTAGAAATTTAAAAAAGTACTCCCTATCGTGCAACTCTTCGACTAAAATGTGAAATTGAGGTGGGAGAAACAAAACGAAGGACCAATTACTTGGAACGTTATGAAATGCTTTCGTTAATTTTGCATTTATCCGATCCCGCTATGGTAATAATTTGCATAATTATCGGATTTTGACATTATTTTTTGTGATATTAAATCTTATAGACCTCTTGCACATGACGTCACAACGGTCAATCTGGAGGACAATTTCAAAGTCCCGACGTTTAACAGAGCAAATTGTTAATCAAAATTTCATTGTTTAGAAGCGGTTGTCCTTTACCAAGGGAATATAAGTGCAAATGGTCTATTAACACGTACAACACTTAGAGCAGCTAAGTTTAAAATATAAACGCATGACTGTCAACACAGGACTTGAGTGTGCAAATTATTCTTGGTTTTCATCTGACGTCACGACGGCCATATCGGTGTACAGAAACAATGAAATGGCGGCCATATTGGTGCACAACTTTATACTATGGGAATTTAACTCTATTCTTATTCAAACATTTCGTATTGTTTCACCACCCCAACTGGGTCACCGATCACATGAGTGAAAGCGATCCATTGATATAACGAATGTAGGAAATCCCACTCATACATGGGCTCTGGAAGCTTTTGGGTGTCCTGCGTCTCGCAGAATGACATAAACAGGGCCACGCCCTTCAGAGAATATAATAGATAGCTAATAACTATATATACATAAAATACAAGATAACATCACAAGTTGACCGCGCCGGATAAACACCTGGGGACGAGAATGCTGTCAATACGTCACCTTATAATAATAATTATGTAAAATACTTATGTATAAAAAAACGAAGAGTTGTACTTCGCGTCAACATTCAACAACACCAATTATCAATTTGTTTAAAATTTGCTAAAATATTGTGGGTGTCCTTCCTATGTAGGACACCCACAGTCCAGAACGTGCGGGTGTCCGGACACCCGCTACTTCCAGAGCCCCTGGAAACATGTAGAGAAGGTTATTGGATCCAGAAATTGAAATGTTATGCACGATGGGGTTTAAGTGTTATGAATATTTAGTGGGATTTTATGGTAATTCTATTTTTATGGTAACGCATGGTTAAAATAAGGACATCTGTCATTGACTGTCGAGAGAAGCTAATAAAGGGGGCAGGTCCCCCAAACGGCGTATTAAATGTTTTAAGTAATTTTTTTAAACATGAGCCGCAGTGGTTAAATCTGATAAACACGTACTGCAAATGTTTTAAATATCTTCAAAAATGACCCATTTGGTAAGTTGATTGGCGTAGTAAGTTTGAAAAATAACGTTGTCTAAGTCGAGAAAATCAAAGCTAAAGTTTATGTAAATCAGGAGGTTTCTTTATCAGATATAAAACTACGGACATGGTACTGATTTCCTTCGTGTTTTCCTCATGAATTATTAATGAGTTTTTGAAATAAATATAATAATAATATATAACTGCTACTTTGCTTTATATTGTTGCAAACACGAGAGTGAGTTGGGATATATAAAATTTTGAATCTTTGATTGTTCGGATATTACTATTTACCAAGTATAGATTACAGATAGTTACCGAGAATTCACGTTAACTCTTAATATAAAATTTTCTTTCGATTCAGGTACGTCAAAACAAGATCTTTGAAGACTAGCATGCAACAGTTCGGTTGAATAATTTTTCTAAAAGTTTGATGTTAATGAACTGCGTCAGGTATACAACTACTAATTTGTGTGTTAACAGTTAATAGTACAGGGATCAGTTCAGTTGGTACAACGTATTCGTTGCGTAAACAAGATAATATACATGCAGAGGGGATTGGCTACCGTGTCTATACGTGGTTATAGGTTTTTAGATACGTAACTATATTTTTCAATTCTTATCTACTGATAGTATATCGGAAACAATTGACCGTACCGAAAAAGATGGCGACTTGTAACCACAATCCTTTGCGTGCAGTAAATATTGTTTCTTGGAGAATTATCGGAAGATACGGTTTTAAAACGATTAACTTCGGTAGGAATGAAGTTCTTGCTTACTTAATCCATCTTAGCATGATAAGCAATGTTTAGTCGTCTTTTTGAGTCGATTTGAGGTCGCAAAGCATTGTGGTTAAATGTACCCCCGCCATCTTTTTCAGTACCATCAATTGCATAATGTATTCTAAGGTACTGTATCATGTAACTGTGTCTATATATGTCGTACATGTACTATGTTGTATTATTAAACTTTAAAAAATCAGAGATTGAAACAAATTATATATTGCGTTGACCATAAGTATATTCATTGACTGTTTTATTTTTATATAACATCTTACTAAATCAGTGATTCGGATTCCGGAGCATAAATCCTGTCCCTGTACCCGTAACGAAGTGGTTTCTGTAGATTGCTGCTTTTGCAGTCATCCTATATACATTTAAATAATTAACTATTATGTGGACTTAACATGAAGTACACTCAAACACAAGAAAGTCAAAAAGAGAAAAAATTAGGAGCGGTTCCTGGACGTAATTTTTAACCTTATTGTTTACATTTCACTTTTCCTGATTAAAATATAATAATACTGTATATGATTATGATTATCAACTGAGAGCAAGGTTTGTGAGGCATTACACATATTTTTTATCTTTTGTTACTATGTAAAACATTTGAAATTTGCACCAACAAAAACACATCCAGGACAGCTGTCCATTCAGAATTTAGGATATTATTGCAAAGCTATATAATAACTAGATTAGGAAAATGCAAATATAAATTTGCAACTGTTGTCCATCAGTTTCATTTACGCCATTTTATTGCAAACAAAGAAAGCAAAAAATCAAAAACTTCTATTAAAGTAAGAGTACTTGCTCCAAGACAAAGCCCCAACATTCCACCACCTTCAGCTAAAAAATATAAAAACACAATACAGTATTAGCCAAAAAATTTCAAATTAGCTATGAAGTACTAAACATCATTTGTCAATATGTTTATTTTAGCTATTTCACTTGCAGTATAGTTTAACTATTGCTACAAGTAGAAAAACCTAAATTATATCAACTCTAATGGTAACGTCCCAATTACTTTCCCGTGTCTTCTGCACTTTAGCAATAAAGTGTTGGTTTTTTTTTAAATTTAGGATTGTTTCTTTTTTTTCTGGTCCAGTATCCAACTGAATCAGGTGTTCTGATTGGTCCATATCCTCCTATTAATTCGGACCTCGCAACTGGACCGCTCGCAGATTGAAAAGAGAAGTTGAAGAACAAAATAATTTTACAGTGATTTTGCACTACATTTAAATAGCAAAAGAGAGGATTAGCACAAAAATTGATTTAATTAAGCTGGGAATGACTTTATTTTACCTAAACAACAGTATTTTAGTTTGTTATATTTTCCTGAACAAAAAAAGGCAATTTTCGTTTTCGGGATGTCTTTAGTGTCTGATTATATTTACCGTTTTTGGTCGTTCCGTATTGAAAAATATTTTCCCTCGGTCTCATAAACAAGTCTCGGCCTCCAGTTTCGGGCAGTTTCTCTCGACCAAGCAAGACCTCGAGCAAATATTTTCCGATTGAAATACAAGATTGATTTTGAAATAAAAAGTGTCATAATAAACTACTTACATGTAATAACCTCGACCGTTCGGTCTTTACGGTAAAACGTTGAACCTTGGTCTTTAACCTCGCTATCGCTCGGTCAATACAGCAAGACCTCGGTTCAATATTTTACCGTAAAGACCTCACTCTCGGTTATTATGTAGTTAATATTTAACTAAATTGTACCTACCAAACAAGGTCTCTAGTTTATATTTTGGAACATCTTCAACGACATAGTAGTTCAAGTCTTGAAAGAATATTTTAAGTAAAACATAATCCTTCCTAAGTAAGACAATTGTCAAAAAACACAATTAATTTTCTATGCGCATGTAGCGTATTGCAAAGGCTGCAATCTGATTGGATGCACTTGGTGGTTGTAAAAAAAGAAAACTCTTCACATTTTCTAAATTTTACAAATTGTAGAAAAACGTACTTACCCTTGGTTAGATGAAAGGATTTGTTCGTAGTTTATATTGTTTCTATGATAGGGTTTGGCTACTCGTCGTGCTAGTGATCCCAATGAATTTTCACTAGGAAATTGGGCATAAGACAGTCGTGTTTCATATACAATTAAGTCGCAAGGTTTAGGACAGGAACAGTTGTTTAATGAGTACCGTTGGAGAAAATCAACTAGAAAATGTTTAAACAATATTTCCTCAGAAAGGCGACAATATCAAACAAACAGAAAAGAACACCAGCAACAACAAAAAAAAGAAACAAAAAAGAAAACTCAAAAAATCACAAATTTTAAACAAAACCAAGTACGATATTTACAGACGAGAATAACACTCAAAAAAGCAATGTTAAAAACAACAGGAAGATGAGTCGCAAGGTTCAGGACAGGTAGAGCTGTTTAATGAGTACCATTGGATAAAATCAACTAGAAAAGATTTGAACAATATTCAAAACTCACATGTCTCAAATAAATAAATTTATTTATTTATTTATTTTATTTATTTATTTATTTATTTATTTATTTATTTATTTATTTATTTATTTATTTATTTATTTATTTATTTATTTATTTATTTATTTATTTGTATAGGTAATCATATGGTAGCGAGTACAATTAAGGATTTACACTACAAGTGATATTTGAAAAAAAAATTGCCAAATATTTGCCAATATGCAATTTGGCATAATTTTCAAATATCACGAGTAGGGTTAATCCTTAATTGTACGAGCAAAATCATATGATTACTCATTTATTATATGCATGACAAAATTACGACACGTACGTTTCGTACTTACTCACGCCTTTAAAAACATCTTGTTTCATTACTTGACAAGAAACATTTTCACTCTGGGTGTTCTCTGTACTCATTTCAAAATATTTACATGGAATTTTTAGTTCAATGTACTGGAATGTGAAAACTTTCCATTGCAGAATTGGCCGCCATTTTGAATTCTATTGTCAACATCGTTCCCAGGGCCTTCTCTATTTTTATTAATCGTACTGCAGTACAATTAATAAAATAATTGTACTGCAGTACAATTAATAAAATAATTGTACTCCTCTCAACCAATCAGAATGTAGTAATTTTGTCATGCATATAATAAATTTATTCATTCGTTCATTCATTCATTCGTTCGTTCGTTCGCTCGCTCGCTCGCTCGCTCGCTCGTTCGTTCGTTCGTTCGTTCGTTCGTTCGTTCGTTCGTTCGTTCGTTCGTTCGTTCGTTCGTTCGTTCGTTCGTTCGTTCGTTCGTTCGTTCGTTCGTTCGTTCGTTCGTTCGTTCGTTCGTTCGTTCGTTCGTTCGTTCGTTCGTTCGTTCGTTCGTTCGTTCGTTCGTTCGTTCGTTTATTTATTTATTTATTTATTTATTTATTTATTTATGTACTTATTTATTTATGTACTTATTTATATATTTATTTATTTATTTATATATTTATGTATTTATTAAACTTTGCCAAAAATAAAACTACAGGCCGGGTGTCACAACAGCTTGACGCCATATTACTGTGATTCCACAGAAATAGAGACAATGTCAAACAAACAGAAAAAACAACAGCAACAAAAATAACAAACAAACAAAATAACCCTCAAAAAACACACCAATTTTAAACAAAAACGACAAGAAACAAGTACGGTATTTACAGACGAGAATAAAACTCAAAAAAGCAACAGGATTAAGGGACATGGTGAAGGTCACGGGCTGTGTTGCACTGTTGCACTTTGGATTTGTTATTCTAACAAGAGCAGTTACACGTTGAATATTTGCTTAAGACTACCTACCTACCTACCTTACCCACCTACCTACCTACCTACCTACCTACCTACCTACCTACCTACCTACCTACCTACCTACCTACCTACCTACCTACCTACCTACCTACCTACGTACCTACCTACCTACCTACCTACCTACCTACCTACTTACCTACTTACCTGCCTACCTACCTACCAACCAACCTAGTGAACCTACCTATCTACCTACCTACCTACCACTTACCTACCTACCTACCTACCTACCTACCTACCTACCTACCTACCTACCTACCTACCTACCTACCTACCTACCTACCTACCTACCTACCTACCTACCTACCTACCTACCAACCTAGTGAACCTACCTACCTACCTACCTACCTACCTACCTACCTACCTACCTACCTACCTACCTACCTACCTACCTACCTACCTACCTACCTATCTACTACCTACCTATCTACCTACGTATCTATCTGCTACCTACCTACCTACCTACCTACCTCCTACCTACCTACCTACCTACCTACCTACCTACCTACCTACCTACCTACCTACCTACCTACCTACCTACCTACCTACCTACCTACCTACCTACCTACCTACCTACCTACCTGTAGTATATTGATATCACATACACAAGACTAATAATATAAACATGTATTCCAATCGTTCAACTGCAGTTCCTAATAACACGCCATTGCTCTAACTCGTGGTCTATCCTACCGGAAGTAAGACTCCACGATATAACACTCCTCCTTTCCTAGACTAAACGACAGTCCCCAAAAACATAACACAACTAAAATGTTAACTATCTCAAGAGTTCCTTGTATTAATGATCAAGTCTCTAAACATCGATTACAGTGTACTGGTAATAGTCTGGTACCCGTCTCTCTCTCTGTGGATATCTCCTTCTTGAACTTGGTTCTTCTGCAGCGACAGCTTGTTGGTCTGAAACCAGTTGGCTATGGATAACATCAACAAGTTCATCCTCTTCAGTGACTTCCAATCTTCTTTCCAGGGAATGAGACATGTAAGCGACTGCTTGGCTTGAGTGTGTTGTCGATTTCGTAGTGCTCATTTCTCTGTTAGCTCGTGGTGTTGTCCTCTGTATCACTTGATCCTGATGACGACGGACTTCGCGTTGATCGTCCAACTGTACCGTATAAGAGACCGGTCCAGTTTGTGTATTAATTACACCAGGACACCATCTTTGTTGCTTTCCAAATTCTCTATCATACACAGGGTCGCCTGGTTGTAGATTTCGGTCCACCACATGTTGGTCATGTAATTCCTTCTGCTTTCTCTGTTCGTTCTGTACTCTTCCTCTTATCTCAGGATATAGCAAGTCCAAGCGAGATCTTGGTTTCCTGCCCATAAGCATTTCAGCTGGCGTTATCCCTGTTGTTGAATGTGATATTCTGGTTTCTAAACTTTCTTCATTTGACATCTTCTTCATCCCCTCTTTAAAGGTTTGGACAGCCCTCTCCGCCAGTCCGTTAGATGCGGGGTGGTATGGAGCAGTCCTGTGGTGAATTCCATTTTCATCAGGGAATCCTCGAACTCTTCACTGCAAAAGTTACTGCCGTTGTCACTGACGATTGTTGTTGGGAGCCCATGGATTGCGAATGTTGATCGAAGTTTTTCAATCGTTGCTTTTGATGTTGCTACATTCGTAGGATGAACTTCGAGCCACTTTGAGTGAGCATCTACCATAATGAGGGACATTTTCCCCATAAATGGACCAGCGTAATTGACATGAATTCTTTCCCATGCATGGTCGACTTGGCCATGCTCACGGGTGTATAGTGGTGCCTCTGGAGGCTTCTTTCTATTCACCTGGCAGTGGTTGCAATTTCTTACTTTGTTTTCCAGAGCGCTATCCATGTTTGGCCACCATACGTAGCTCCTTGCTAGGCTTTTCATCATGCAAATTCCTGGGTGGGTTTCATGTAATTCTTCAATGACTTGACTCCTTCCCTGTGGAGGGACAACCACTCAACCAGAGGATGCAATCATCTTGAACGCTTAACTCTTCTCGTCTTGGAAATATGGTTGGATATCAGCATCTGGACACTTGTTAGGGCATCCATGCTTTATGTATTTTAAAACTCTGGCAAGTTGAGGAGTTTTCCTTGTCCAGTTCTTTACTTGCTCTGCTGTTATTGGTGTGGTCTCGAGTAGCTCCATCAGTAAAATTGTTTCTCTAGGGACTGGCGTTGACACAGGAGTGTCTGGTAAAGGTAATCGACTGAGAGCATCAGCATTTGCATTTTGACTTCCTACTTTGTACTGGATGGTGTAGTCGTATGCAGACAAAATTAGTGACCACCGCTGAATTCGAGCTACTTCCGTTGGTGGTGTCATCTTGTCCGGATGGAATACCCGTTCAAGAGGCTTGTAATCTGTCAGTATGGTAAAATGTCGACCATACACATATTGGTGGAATTTCTTGACACCAAATACTATGGCTAATGCCTCCTTGTCTAATTGGGAATAGTTTTTCTCAGCAGGAGACAGTGATCTTGAGGCAAATGCAATTGGTTGTTCTGTGTTGTCTTTCATACGATGGGACAAAACAGCTCCCAAACCATATGGTGATGCATCGCAAGCAAGTATTAAATCCTTCTCTGCATCATAATGGACTAACAGGTGGGATGATTTCAATAACTCTTTGGATTTTGTAAATGCTTCTTGATGTTTTTCGTTCTACTGCCAGCTTTTCCCTTTTTCCCTTTTTCCAAGAGGCTGTGTAATGGTGCAAGAATTGTTGACAAATTTGGCAAATACTTTTGATAATAGTTGATCATTCCCAGATATGATCGAACTTCTGACACATTTTTCGGAGCTGGTGCTTCGGTGATGGCTCTGACTTTCTCTGGTACTGGTTGTATTCCTTGGCTGTTTATCTTCTGGCCCAAATACACCACTTCTACCATAAAAGAGCATTTCTTTTTCTTTAGGTGTAGCCCTGCCTCTGACAATCTTTTTAGAACCTCTTCTAAATTAGCTAAGTGTTCCCCATCATTGGAACCAGAAACTAGAATATCATCCACTCGCACCACCACAAAAGGAATCCCTTGTAGTATGTTTTCCATAGTTCGCTGAAAAATCCCCGGTGCAGAGGAAACTCCATATGGCAACCGGTTATACTGAAAAAGACCTTTGTGTGTATTGATTGTAGTATACTTTTTTTATTCTTCTTCCAATGGGATCTGCTGATAAGCTTGACTCATGTCAAGTTTGGTAAAGTTTTCTCCACCATTCAAGGTGGCGAAAAGGTCTTCTGCCTTTGGAATGGGATAGTTGTCTAACTGCGCTGCTTGATTGACTGTTACTTTATAGTCCCCACAAATTCTTATTGATTTATCTTCTTTTACAATTGGTACAATTGGTGCTGCCCAATCTGCAAACTGAACTGGCTCCACTGTCCCTTCCTCTTGCAATCTTTCCAACTCTTTCTCTACTTTCTCTCTCAATGAATAGGGGACAGATCTTGCTTTACAATATTTAGGCTCTGAATCTTCAGGAACATGTATCTTGGCTTTGGGACCCGTAAATGTTCCTAATCCATCTTGAAAAACTTCCTCATACTTCTCAAGTAACTCTTTGACTCTGGTAGTAATTGTATTCCCTTTTTTTAACTGGAATACATTTCTCCAATTTAATGTGATCTTTTGTAGCCAATTTCTACCAATTAAGTTAGGGCCCTTACCTTGGATGATTAGTAAAGGCAGTACCATTTCTTGGCTTTCATACTTTACTGGGGTTTCAATCGGACCCACCACTTTAACTTGCTCGCCTGTATAAGTGTTCAGTCTTACCTTTGATTCTTTTAGCTCAAGGTTTGGATGCTTCTTCTTCAGAGTGTTGTACGTATCCTCGCTTATTACACCCATGGCAGCACCTGTATCTACTTCCATCCTCAGGCTTTCTTCACGCACCTCCTCGTCAACAACATATATGGCTGCTCGGTTCTTTGTTCTCCTAGACTGTAAAGGCCATAGTTATCATTTTCCTCTTCTTGCTCTTCCTTCACGTTCAGGATTATAATGGCTGCTTGTCTCTGAGTTTGGTGTATCTCCTCTTCGTTGGTTTCTCCCATTTCCCTTTGGTGTACGTCGACATTTTCTCACTATGTGCCCCTTCTTGTGGCAAAGAAAACACTTGGCGTCACGAAATTTGCATTGTTGTGGATCGTGTTTACCGCCGCATCTTCCACAGTCGGTCGCCTTTGTCCTTGATCCTTGTTGGTTTTCCTGTCGTTGTTCATCTGCTCGGTTTATTAATGTTGGAGGCTGTTGTGTATCACTGCCACTGGTCATCTGGTGTGTTAAATCCCTTGCGTTCTTTACAGCAGTCTCCATTGACGTAGCTATTTTCATCGCTTTCTTGAAGTCAAGAGCAGCTTCTGCCAACAACCGACGCTGATTTTGTTCGTCGTTTATTCCACACACTAACCAATCACGTAACATCTCTTCTAAAGTATTCTGAAAATCACAATGTTCTGAAAGGTTTCGCAATTCAGCAACGTAGGCTACGAAGCAATCGACTCACCAGGTTTCCTGAATCGAGTGTTAAACTTGAATCGTTGTACTATCGCCGAAGGCTTCGGGTTTTGATGTTTCTGAACAAGTTCCACTAACTCTTCGAACGTCTTCTCTGACGGCTTTTTCTCTAACTGGCGTCGTTAGGTTTCGAATTAACTTGTACGTCTTGCTCCCACAAACGCTCAATAAGATTGCTCGTTGTTTATCCGCACTCTCCACGCCATTTGCTTCGAAATAATATTCCAACCGCTCGATGTACTGACTCCACTCCTCTTGTGAATCATATTCTTCTAGTTTTCCATGCATGGTTTGCCATTTTACCTCATCGCCGAATGTAGTATACCTACCTACCAACCTACCTACCTACCTACCAACCTAGTGAACCTACCTACCTATCTACCTACCTACCTGCCAACAGCACCTATCTACTAACTTACCTACTTACCTATACCTAGTTACCCTGTACACATTTCCATATTAATGTAATTATGTACTGCTGCATATCTTTTGGCTGAACTAACCTTCCTGAGGCAGTACACATGTAATCTTTTCTCCAAATGTACAAGTACGGATATTTGGAAACTCTATATAAAGATTTAAAATGTTCGTCACAAGAAAAATTGGCACAAACTAATTTGTGGCTATTTTAGAGTACGTCAGAACATTATTTTAAATGTCAATAATTAAAATATACATAGCGGGTATTAGTAGAAACTTATTACTGTAGCATATATACTATAGCGAATGCTGTAATCATGATTGGCTACTATACTCAGTATCTATATGTAACAAATAGATTCCTTTTTGCCGTTGTCTGTTCAGTTATAGATGCACAGATGACGTCACAACGTAGTCGAGTGGGTCACCGATGTTATACCACACTTCTGAACCCGGATAAAATAAAGCTGATGGTATATGGAAGTCGCCAAATGCTTCTTAAGCTATCTGACTTCAGATTGTCTATCTTGGGAAAAGAACTCACACCGTCTGAATCCAACAAAGATCTTGGTGTAATATTTGATCCCATACCCTGTCTTTTAATAGTCACATCACATGGACAGTATCGTCTTGTATCTCAAAATTGGCTCAGATAAATCGTGTTAAACATGCTTTTAATCCAACCCTCTTAACAACTATTATTCACATGCTTGTTTTTAGCAAACTATTCTACTGTTCCTCTGTTTGGTCTAGTACCTCTGCTGGCAATATATGCAAGCTGCAACATATACAGAACTTTGCAGCCCGCATTATCAGCGGTGTGAAGAAGTTTGATCACATAACACCAATATTGAAAACCTTGGGCTGGCTTCCCGTGAAGAAGCATTTACACCTCCGATATGCAATTTATGCATTTAAATGTATGACAGGCCGTGCACCAAATTACTTGATGTCACAGTTAGTTACAAGAGAGGAGATCCCTTTTCGTGTTACACGTAATTCAAAACAATTAAATATTCCCTTTTTTAGGACAGCCACTGGACAAAAATCGTTTTCTTACAGAGTAATTTCCATATGGAATTCTCTTGACAATGAGCTTAAATTATGTAATAGTGTTATGGGTTTCAAAAAATCCTTTAAGAAGAAACTGTTAGAGGAATTTCTGGAACAGACATTTAATTGGACTTATAACTAACTTATTTATTTATTTATTCTTATTGGTAGTTATAGATTTCTAATTTGCGGTATTTCTAATTAGCTGTAGTTTTAAATTTTATGTATTTGATCGCTGAAAAGCTCCTTTTGGGGAGTGTTCAATAAATTTTCAATTTCAATTTCAATTCTGTACATCTATAACTGAACAGACAACAAAAAAATGGAATTTTTTTGTTTTATACAATACAAAAATTTAAAAGTTTTTTTCAAAACTGTTGCCGGAATTTGGGGCATGAAGAAAGAAAAAAGCAAGTCAGCTGACGTGATCTGACATGGTCCGTGTGTCTGTCCTCTAATAGATCATGGGCAACAACCAATGAAAACACGCATAGCAACCCGGGTATATTGTATAATCATCAATCGATAAGTAGTAGGAAATTGATTGTGCAGTCATTGTGGTCAAACAGTAAGACAACATTGACGCGCCGAGGAGTGGAGACTTTGTTCTATTTCAGTTTTCACGCAGAAATAATGGTTATATGTATTGTTTTTTAAATAACCCTAAAGGACTAATCATAATTTAGTTTCTATAAAAACAATAATTATTAGTTTATTCGTGGAGACTTTGTTCTATTTCAGTTTTCACGCAGAAATAATGGTTATGTATTGTTTTTTAAATAACCCTAAAGAACTATTACATATTTAGTTTCTATAAAAACAATAATTAATAGTTTATTCGCTCTCAGTTTGCATGAAATAATAGTTAACTTGGGCTTGCGCTCTCGTTAACTATCACCTCAAAGAAATTAAGAGGAAATAATGTTATTGTTAATTAGAGATGCAAGCATTAGAGAAGAAACAGTTAAATTATTTTATTTAATTCTGAAAAAAATTACAGTCAAATCTGTATTAAGCGGACACCCTCGGGAACTGGTTAATGTCCGTTTAATAGAGGTTTCCTCTTAATAGAGTTCCCGACTGTTTGATGTCTATACGAAGAGCAATTTAAATTAAGTTTATTACTGATGAGTACCAGTCAACTTATTGTTGTTCTGCAAAAAAATGATCGTCAATGCGTGACTGTTTGCGCCCTTGAATCTTGATTTCTTGCAACAGGTAATTGACTTTAGAAATTGCTAAAGAAAGTTCCTCTTGTCCACGATAACGGGAGAAATCGTGCAGCATTTCTTCCCAACTTTGACGTTGGACTGACTCCAAGTCTCCAATAAATACAGGTTTGACTGTAACTGTTTTTTCACTTGGCTACACTTCTCAACATAAAAATACATACAAATAAGTAATAAAAAACAAAAAGGCAAGGAAAAAAGGAAGACGTATCATTTAAATAAATATATAAATAAGAATGTTGATTCAAAGTTACTAATTCTGTTCGTCGCCTAAGGCGTACCCTGCCGTCCGAGCTTTCTTTTCCTTTGTTTCCTTGCTGAGAGAGTGAAGAGAAGAAGGTTTTGCTGTATTAACTTCTTATTAACCGAGAGTGCGGTTATTACGAGAAAATATCGGATCGAGATCTTGACAGTATGGCGAGATTTCTACATAAAGACCCAGGACTTGTATTTTCCTAATGACCAAGCATGCAATCGAGGATAATATACCTTACGTATACACTGTACGTAAAGCGTTACTCTTATGACATAGACTTGTCAATATTTCCAATGTTGTTCTTTGGTTGCTTTCGGGATCGTAAAACTTACTTTCAGATTACTTATCGTCTGACTCATGCATAATGTAGTTCTTAGGTTATTGTTTTCAATAAATTTATTCGGATTTTCAAATATTTCGTTGTACTTCTTTCGTTATTCTTTTGTAAATAATTTTGTCCATTTACGGACAATAACCGACCGGCACGTGAAGCGTCTCGGCCTATCAGAGCACGCAATTTAAGAAATATAACTTGTGCCATAAAATAAACGATTTTAAACCGCAGCTAGCGTATTTGTAAATGTTATTGTTATATAGCTAGTGTTTCGCTGGATACAACGATGACTGTCATTGGTTGGTTGGTGGTCACATGACCTTAGCTAAATTTCAATGTCTACCGAGCGAGCAATAATTGAGAACTTATTGCCTGCTCCGTCAATAAGTTTTCAATTGTTGCCCGCTAGAACTTTGAACTCTTCACGGTTTCCTATAAACAAAAGCTTGTTTGGTAAGAAAAAAAAGAATATTTACAGGTCTTCAAAGCATGTGCGAAGATTACCTGGAGAAATGTATTGCTGTTCTTTTGTTCTGAGACTCAAATTTGTTTGTTTGATGTGAAATTACAGAGCCAGGCGAAATGTTTTGGTAAGTCTTTCAGTTTGTCTTTTCGTTTGTGTACTTTCCCTTGATAAACGCCGAAATTATTCAGCGAAACTCAAGCTATGTAACAAAACACTTAATGTCTGATCCCTTGGGAAACAGTTAGGTTTGTTTTCCCTCGAGTCTCGATATTTCCGTCGACTTCGTCTCGGGAAATATCAAGACTCTCGGGAAAACAAAACTAGCTGTTTCCCTTGGGAGCAGACATTAAGTGTATTATTATATGCATGACAAAATTACTGCAATCTGAGTGGCTAAGAGGAGTGCAATTATATCATTAATTATATATCCTTCTGTAATCAGGCCCAAATACTGCAATTTCATTGGTTTAGAGGAGTGCGATTTGAGCATTAATCGCACTCTTGCTAGCTGTAATCGCACACCTGCTTCAGCCAATGGAAATCAAGCTAGCTATCAAAATTGTCCAATCACAGTTCAGCAACTAAGCTGTAGGATTTTCTGGGATTTTTCAAAAAATTAAAAAATGGAGGATTTTAAATATTCAAATATAGAATTTAAATTTGTATTTTTTGGTATACGTTTTGAAAACAGTGTCGTATCCCCAACAAATTAAAAACAAAGCATTACCCAGATTGGCACTCGGGTATTTTTTAAATATTTTAGTCAGTAAAGTAGCAACACTCGGCGAAATACAGTAAAGCTTAAACTGCATGAGTGTGTTTATAAATACATGCTTATAAACACGCTATAAAGTAAAGACAAACAGTACTAAATTACTTACATTTTTGGTTCTTGTCATTCTTTATCAATAATTCCCAGTTTTACCTCACATATAATTGTATGAACTCCTCACAAATTCACTTTATTATTAAAAAAACTCCTCGCCGAGTCTCCATATATTAAAAGAAATGGCTGCCTGAAATTTGCATTTTTTGCGGGCCATGTTGAGAGGCCTAGGTCTAAAACTCAAAAGTTGGGCTACCATGAAGTATTTGCTGTCGAAAACAAAGAAGACGAGGACATTGACCTGATTACAGAAGGATATATAATTAATGGGTAATAGAACGAATTGAGTCGTGCCATTAATGCCAAATCATACTCGTGATTAACAAATCAACCTCCCGCTTCGCGGTCGGTCGATTTTGTAATCACTCATATGATTTTGGCATTAATAGCACTCCTCGTCGTTCTATTACCCTCATTAATTGCACTCTCTGGATGCAAATTAATGTTACCATGGTACAGTGGTAAAAAATAAAATTCAAAATGGCGGCGTATTTTCAAATTGAAAGATTTTGACTTTTCCAACGACTTGTGGAACACTTTCAACTGAAAATTTCATGTAAATATTTGAAGATCAATACAGGTAACATCTGCTCACCGTAAGTGAAACTGTTTGTTGTCCAGTTGTAATGAAACAAGATGTTTTCAAACGCGCGAATTGCTACGAAGCGTACGACAAGGATTGACAGTTTGACACTTCAGGTAATTGTAAATTGGTTTTGAAGTTTGTGATTACTGATAGTTAGTTACCAGAAAGAAAAATAAATTCACTGCTTTGAATAACGTTTTAAGATTGTCTGTGGTTGTATGGCCAATAAGCATTCAAATTAAGACAAAAATTTTTGACTGTAATTAAGATAGATATCGTAATTTTGTCATGCATATAATAAACAAGTAATCATATGATTTTGCTCATGCAATTAATGATTTTACACTACTCGTGATATTTGAAAATTGAGCCAAATTGCACTCACCTACGGCTCGTGCAATTTTGGATCAATTTTCAAATATCACTCGTAGTATGATTACCTATACTAATATTTCTTATGATTTGAAATAGACAGTTGTACATATTATTATTTTTGCGTCAGTTACAAAATTGAAAAATTATTACATTTAGAAAGTGTGTTTAAAAATTCTTTTTAGTGATAATGTTCCCATTTTGTAATACTCTGAGTAAATTTATTTTAGTTTTGAAATAATAGATTTATTAAACAAATTCAAAGAGCATCAGCTAGTTTTCAGATGTTTTTAAAAATTACCAAAAAAACACTGTTATTGGCTCGGTTGCTACCCATTACTGTTAAGGACATGGCTTTTGTCTAAGATTTAGTACAAAGAAACCCGTTTAGAACAAGTTAAACCGGTTTTTATGTTGTTTTCGGCTTCGACTCTGGTGGGTACGATCGCGAGATTGTAACCAAGCAACCTACATGTATACTCAATGCGAGCCAAAAACAAATACGGCAGAGTCTTCTTTTCTTCTCTCTTTCAGCAAAGAAACAAAGCAAGAAGGGGTTTGCTCGCAACATAATATCTAAATCTTGTAATGCGCTTTGCGTTTGACTCGAGACTATTTTCAGATCACTATGCGCGAGTAATGTCGTTTGGAAGATTATTAAATGCACGAGTTGCACTGCCTTGAAATGTACCAGAGACTAAAGCAACAAGAAATTTGCGTTCGAAGAAAGATACTTTTTGTGGGTATAATACTCCATCTAACTTTAACACTTTGAAGTCTGAAGACGAGTCTTTAGTGGTTATGGATATATACAGTATGGCACAATTAATCTTACTTGGCATTTCTGCATCTCGACAGCCACATTTTTCAATGATAAAAGCCACTCTACAAGCTTCAAAGCAATGAGATTTAGAGTAAACTGGTCTTCCTAGGAGCTTTTTGTTCTGGCAATTAGTTTTGTAAGGTGCCGATTGCGACTTAATCTGAAAAAAGTGCGAAAATACAGTTAAACAATTAGTTAAACGTTTGCATAATATAGGATAATGGCGCAACCAAGCATATTCTTACCCAGTTCCTGTATACGGAGAGCTTACAGCCAGATTTTTATAAAATTCAATTCCTGTTTAATTTTTATTCACATTCAGCCAAAATTCAGTAGCGGTTTCTATGTTCAATCATCTCACAAAGTTACATAAAAAAGGTTCAAAACATTTTAAGATATCCTGGTGACAGACAAACCAACAAACAGACAATAACTCCCTGACGGAGGTATAGTGAGAACATTTAATACCTGTTTCTTTGTCACCGCAACAAACGTGCTTGTTCCTGGCATCACTGCAAAACCATGTTTTTTTACAAGTGGAGGCTGCTCGTCTTGGTTATGGATGTATACCTTAAATCCAGCCTCAAAAGATACCTGTCCAACATATTTTTGTTGTTCAACTCCTATGAAAAGTTCTAAACCAAAGTCATCGCCTGGGCTTCTTATTTTTGCAAAAGTAGAATTTATAGGATCTATACAAAATCAAAGGTAGACCTCAATTTATTTAAAGTGGCTTTTCACACAAATTTTACTTACGGTATATTGGAGAGAACAAAGGGTCATGGGATTCAAGAGCAAATGAACACAATCCATGTAGAGGAACAAAGGACGAGTTGGTGATCAAGCAACTCAAACTAAAGTAAGATTAGTTAGCGAGAAGGGGTTCGTGTAAACGAAAATCTGTTTACTACTCAAACCAGAAGAGCAAGACATGCATAGACGATTTTTTTCATCGCTTCAGAAGCCAGAGTTGGTTATTACCGCAGATCAATTCCAAAGCAATCACGTGATGTATTCTCGTATTCACAAAAATTCTCAATTTTCAATTGTTAAGTACGTGACAGGCATGTAACAAGCTACCGCGTGATTGCTTTAAAATGTCTCTTCGGAAGCAAAAAAAAGATCGCTCTACTAGTTGAGTAGTATTTTCGTTTATAAAATAACCGGAAGTAAATGAACGACAACACGCACTCTGACTGGCTATTGAGTCAAACAAGCGTGCCATTATAACTCCATAACGGCACGGCACTCAGAGAAACCTTTAATTGGGGCCAAGACATAGAGAAGCTAGAAAAAGAAGCTAGTAAAACACTCGGCTATCGCCTCGTGCTTTACACGCATCGTGCATTATAACTCGATAATCGCACGCGACACGTTTTTTATTTCTTAAATAATGCATGCATTGCCTCACGCCATCTTATTTGGCGTCGGTCGTGTTAAGCTCCCCAAAGATCTATATAATATTCAAATATGTCATGGAATACAGAATTTGCCAATATCAGTGCATATGTACGGACATGCATGAATATACTTACATCTTGTAATGCGTGCCTATGGCAGAAAAAAAAGTGGGATTACGGATTATTTTAGATATAATACAACAGCAATCCTTGGGCGTTTGACATTGTAAACAGCGCCTGAAACTTTGAACTCTTTATACAGAACACGACATACACCCGAAATATGCAGAGATTTTAGAACAAGTAATTATGAACAAAGAATATTTTCAGAGTGATGCCACTCAAACGAGAGGAAAGAAGTCCTTCGAAATTGATCTCTACTTTATTCCCAGAGCATCAGATTGGAAAAAAATTAATGTATTAAAACGTCATCTCGAACAGTTTTAATGTCTTATAAATATTTTTAGCTGAGGAAGGCTGACAGTTTGCAGCCAAAAATTTCTTATATATTTTACTTAGATCAGATTTTTAATAAAATATTTTAAATATATAATGTACATTGATCGCCCTTTCTGATATAAACCAGTTGATAAATGCATCCATGTGGTAAATGAATTGAATGTGATACTGACATAATTGACATGCAGCTGTTTATCTTATTCTCAAATTATGCCACACGGAATAAAATTTTTTATTAAAATGTGAGCTACACGGCGGTTGGCGCTGTTAATATAATAACTTACAAAACTGTCATTATATGGTGCGTAGACAATTTAAATTACAATAAGAAATTTACTACAATAAGGAATTATAGTAAAAAGAGTATAGATAAAGATTAGTAGTTTATGTACAGTACATATAAACATTTCTTGTAATAATTATTATTAAGCGTCTAGTTGTAATCTCACTTCTAACTTCTTTATCCAGAATGCATGAATTTCATTTTTTCGAAAAAATTCTTGTGTGTAAAAATAGTTAAGTGATAAAGCACGCGCATTCCTGCCAGGTCGCCAAATATCGGCGCGCTCTTCTAAATATTTGGATGTCAACCTTGAATGGCACACTATTTAATTTTAATATTGTGTAATTAATTCTTAAAATGTAAGAGCTGTACCTTTATTAAATGTGTAGCAAAGTCCCATCCTAGTAAAAACTGGTTTAAAATGTTCGGGTCCACATGTTCTTTGTCGAAAAATGCAGTAATATAGCATGTGGCTGTACTCCATTTTGTGCGCCCCATCTCTAAATATATCTTCCACAGAACTGTCGTAGGCCTTTCGGCTGTGTTTCCAATCAGGTACCGAATTGCTAACATATGTGTCTATGCCTAGCACATTTGTCAAGTTCATCTTTTCCATGTATTCCTTTCGTATTGGATTGAAGTTACAGATAGTAACTGCAGGAAATGTAGCATGGTCTTGATCAACTAACGTGTAACGAGTTATAACGTCATGAGTTCGATAAGAATCAATAAGATTCGCTGTGTTATAAAAGAACAGTGCTGTACAACAAACTAAAAGAAGCAACCAAATAAGACGTCTTGTTTTGGAACCTTCGCCAAACACTTTGCCAAAACCATGAAGCGTTGTTGATTCTGTGAATTTTCTGAACAAAGTAATTGACTGTGGTGTCCTTTCATCGACGTTGACTATGGGCGTGTCTGGGGCTGGCGACGTTTTTGCTGTCATCATTGAAGTTTTCTTTGAAATCTTTGAAAGTACCAGTATACCTTGCTGTGTGACGAAATACTACAGCTATATTTATTAGAAACGAAGAGGTGAGACTATAAACTATGCGCCGTGTGTATAGGTGAATAAGATCGACGTTGCGAGTTACAATAGCAAGCGTTGTGATTCGTTTGCCAAAGTGCGCCGTGTATTATATTGTATATACGCAATGCTTTAATATGAACAATTAATTGATCTACAGCTGCAGTTAACGAAGAAATATATGAACGTTTTGGTTTTTATAATTAATTTTTTGTGTATTACTTTATATTCATGCACGCTGTTTGTTCAGTATTAATATTTTACGATATCCGACAAAAAGGACACGGGAGAAAATAACAATATTCCAAGTCCCTTAATTACAAGTTTAGAATATACTTACTTTAGATTATGCTCTGTCTTTCACTATAGTTGCACAATACAAAACAAGACGTCTACTAATGTGACAATAGAAACAAAAAGACTAAAAAAAGTTTTCAAATATTTGGGAACTCTTTAGTAGTGAGATAGAAAAAATATTTTACTGGTTTTATCTATTTTTTAATCATCTCAAAATTCAAATGAAAAAATAATAATAATATAATAATAATAATAATAATAATAATAATAATAGTAATAATAATAATAATAATAATAATAATAATAATAATAATAATAATAATAATAATAATATATATATATATTATATATATATATATATATATGTATATATATGTATATATATATATATATATATATATATGTATATGTATATGTATATGTGTATGTGTATATGTATATGTATATGTATATGTATATGTATATGTATATGTATATGTATATATGTATATGTATATGTATATGTATATGTATATGTATATGTATATGTATATGTATATGTATATGTATATGTATATGTATATGTATATGTATATGTATATGTATATGTATATGTATATGTATATGTATATGTATATGTATATGTATATGTATATGTATATGTATATGTGTATGTATGTATGTATGTATGTATGTATGTATGTATGTATGTATGTATGTATGTATGTATGTATGTATGTATGTATGTATGTATATGTATATGTATATGTATATGTATATGTATATGTATATGTATATGTATATGTATATGTATATGTATATGTATATGTATATGTATATGTATATGTATATGTATATGTATATGTATATGTATATGTATATGTAATTAAAACCACTAATTTCTCCTGACGAAGGGCCTTCGCTCGAAACGTCGAGAAGATTTTTCTCTTTTTTTCAGGCCAACGTGACTTAACCCTGGTAATATTTGTATATGTATATGTATATGTATATGTATATGTATATGTATATGTATATGTATATATATATGTATATGTATATGAAAATGCATATGCATATGCATATGCATATATATATATATATATATATATATATATATATTCGTTCGAATCCCGTCAGGGATACTCAGACAATTTTCTGAGTATAAAGCTTAAGAACAAATTTTACTCACATCATACCAAGCTACAATTTCAACTAACATTACAACAAGACTACCGACGTGTTTGTGACTTCGAGTATGAAGTTCGCATGTCATGGAACGAACCAGATCGCGATTTATCCTTCTCACTACCGTCTGAGCCCCAGTAGCTCAGTCGGCAGAGCGTCTGTCTAGAAATCAGAAGGTCGCGGCTTCGAATCCCGTCAGGGATACTCAGACATTTTTCTGAGTATAAAGCTTGAGAACAAATTTTACTGTGTATGTATATATATATATATATATATATATAAAGCTTGAGAACAAATTTTACTGTGTATGTATATATATATATATATATATATATATTTGTATTTGCATCAAGCTTTGGCGCATGTACTGTATATAAACAACTCATACAGACATAATGATAATTAAAAGTGTCAGTCTAGCTGTTTACGGCAATAATATCTTCTTCGTGGTGTTTACAGAC
The DNA here is from genome assembly GCA_964035015.1 of Corallium rubrum. Taxonomy (NCBI): domain Eukaryota; kingdom Metazoa; phylum Cnidaria; class Anthozoa; order Scleralcyonacea; family Coralliidae; genus Corallium; species Corallium rubrum. The sequence continues at coordinate 15,230,502 of OZ035997.1, forward strand.
AGACTGCATGATCATTAAGAGCACACAGAACCGAAACACTAACTATGTTAATAGGATTTATAATAATAATAATAATCCCCGAGCCTGGGCATATGGCCGAAGGCCTGGAGCCCAGTGTGCATGGGTGCTAATCTCGACACGCGTGGAGTCATTTACACGCGTGGACAAGCGTGATATCTGAACAGATTTCTGTGATCTGAATATTTATTTATTTATTTATTTATTTCTATGCATGGTACGTTCACTTGCGCGGTGAAGATTGTGGGGCACTGGGAACAATAAAATCTATCTGAGAAAAAAAAACTTTGTTCTTGACAAAAAGACTTCAGAAATTAGGCTTTTTTTGGATACGTATATCCCGCTCAAAAGGACAAACAAATCAACGTTTACGTATAAAGCAGAACAACTTACATCCTTAGTAGAAAACCCGTCAAAACGAAACTCGAAAGGAGGAAAAAGCACTAGTGAAATAACCAACGATGAAAAACGCCGAAATGGTTAAGCTTAATACGGTATTAAATCACGAACATTTAGCAGCAATGCTGTTCGAGTTTCTCTGTTTTTAATATATCCTGTCACTGTTACAGTAATTTTGTTTTCGATTTCGTGTGTCCTTATTAAAGTATTTTAAACGGATCCGTTATGTTTTCGCTTGCCCGTTGTCGGCTGGCGTCTTATATTTCTCCTTTTAAATATTTTTCTTATATATGGTAAGACCAATTCTACAGTATGGTAAAACTTTTAATACCGTAGCTTGCATGTTTGTATTTTGGCATAAAAATCGGCGAAGGAGAAATTTTTCGTCTGTTAAACATATAAATGCTGCATGTTGAAATATTACAGATGTAAAGATACGCACCGCTGCGGATTTCAAAACAAAAACAAAAAAAAGTTTATTTTTTTTACATTCTGTCCTTTAAAACTGATCGATTTTCATAACTATTTCGCTTGCCACCGAAAAAATATATAGATAGCTACGGGGATGCAAATGAGTTTTATTATCCAAATGGCTTTGACAACTTCGCGTGAAAACAGCGAATTTTAAAAGAACGCGAAGCGACATTTATTTAACAAATAAAACATAAAGCTCCGTGCATATGTACTCTTATAAAGGCACGTTTGACGTCATTTGAACACGAAAGAAGTTGAGTGGAGGCACGAGGCGATAGCCGAGTGCCTTTACACTTCTTTCGTGTTCAAATCACGTCAAATGTACCTTTATAAGAGTACATATGCACAGGAGCGATATGTTTTATTTGTTTTATAAAATAAGAAGAGGAAAAATCAAACTAAAAGTGAGGTAGTTTAGGAATTTGTCGGGCTTTTCCGGCCAGCTGACGCCATTCTACGGCATTTTACGTCATTCATGATCTATGTTCTCTTATAAATGCACGGAGCCCAGCCAATCAGAGCGTGCGTAGAGGACACCTTATTTTATAAAAAGTTTTAAAGTATTATTGCTCAACGACGTATGAAAACAGTTTAAAACAGTAGGCAAAGCATACATGAACTTGTGAACACAGTATTTTGAATCACTAAATGAAACTATATAGAGTATATATAAAAAAACATACCACGAGAAGACAGAAAAGCTGAAACCTTTGGTACTATTTCTGTCATTCTTCTTTTGTCCAACTATACTCAACAAAACCGCTACAAGTCTTTACCCTTTAGTCAAATATTTTCCACATGCCAACCTCATCGTGTCATGTCTTTGAAAAAAGTTACAAATGGCTTATTACAAGCATTTTTGTCTTCAAACTCGAACGACCCGGGTCGTATTTCCATGCAGTCAGCCAGTATTGAAAGCGATTTTCCCGGCGAACAGCCAAAAACGAGCAAGCGACTAAACTTTAAAAACACTAGGACTGCATTCTGACTTCCCTTCGTAACTAGATCTTCAAGTTTTGACTATTTTGAATATCACGTAAATGTCACCTTGATTACGCAATTCAATTATGTTAATTTACCTAATTATGTAAATTATAAATCGTACGATTAATAAAAAAAATAGGTACGCAATGCGTACATGTGACTACCGCTATTGGGCACAGAGAGATATAGACTTAAGAAGCAATGCATGAAAATGTGTGAAAAGTACACAGACACACACAAAAAAAGAGTTATTTTAAATCATTTTATACATGTGTTGCCAATTTGAACATGGCACATACTATACATACGTCTTTACTGGCTGTTTCCATATATTAATAAATGGCATAGCATATGTTAGCATTATAAGCATGCCCCAAAGTTTTACATGAAGCGAACTTGTAAAATTCAGGTTTTTGTACGAAGCCCGGATAGCTCATCTGGTGGATAAATCCTAGCTAGAGAACCACTATAGTGGTGCTTTGAACAACCCACAAGAGACAGAGAACCGGCAACATGGCGTCGCCTTTTGCTTGCTCCGTGTTTTTCGTGATATTATTTTCTTTTGTCAAATATGAGCGCCAACAACCACTGCCGTACTTCAGAACTGTATCTGCTACTGAACTGCTGTGTAATATTAACCTTGCTTCGTCATCGGATCTGGAATATGGCTTTAAACTTCTGAACTGGACGAGCCATTTATATGGCTACTGGAAATCACTCGTGGTCATTCCTGCTAAACAGTCTTGCTTGATATTTCCTAATACATCGGATTCTTGTTGTTATTCCTGCTGTGATCAACCATATGTTCGTAAGAAATTCCTGAAACGAAGAATTACATACACAAGAAGCGGCACGGCTTCTTTTAATCCAGAGATACTCGTGCTTTTGAGTGGTGACATCCATCCACATCCAGGTCCGACTACAGGTCAAAACAACAACACAAGGGTAGATAATTTTAAGAATAGTCCTCTAAATGATGTCCCCTCTCTTCCAACATTGTGTAGTGATTTACCAAGTGGATTTTGTATTACTCAGTGGAACTTACGCAGCATAGCCCCAAGAATTAATAACACGAAACTTGATGAGATAAGATTAATTCTGAGACAACCAGGCAGCGAAACACATATTCTGGGCATCACTGAATCTTGGCTAGATGATACATTTGATGACTCGCACATTGTGATTACTGGTTATAACCATGAGAGAGCTGACAGAGGTTCAAAAAAGATGCCATTAAATAAGAATAATGCAGGTGGGATTATTATTTATATTAAAGATGATATTCCTTATCGAAGAAGAAGAGACCTTGAATCTAATGACATTGAATCAATTTGGTTACAAATTTGTCCTCTAAGTCGACCTTATCACCTTCTATGTGTGGCTTATAGATGTCCTGACTACCCGATATCGCAATGGATTGATAAGTTCGAGATTCAACTAAGTAATGTATATGTGGAAGGTCACCAGTTTACTGTGCTTGGTGATTTCAACATTGATCTCCTAAAAAACAACAACGATTCCCAAACATGGCTTGAAACTATGAATAATTTAAATCTTCATCAGGCGGTCGGTGAGCCGACTAGGGTTACGGATAAAACGCGTACATTGTTAGACCATGTATTTACATCTGTCCCACACAAAATTAGAAGTGTTAAAGTTCCCAAAATAGGAATTAGTGACCATTTCCCCACTTGTATAGTATTGAAAGATGATTTTGGTAGGAAGCATTCACACAATGTTATCAAATATCGCTGTTATAAAAATTTTAATGAAGATAAATTCTGTCAAGATCTATCTCAAGTCCCTTGGGATGTGATTGATATCTTTGATGATGTAGATGACAGCTTGGATTGGATGCATGGTACCAGATATTCCATGATATAATTGACAAACATTTGCCATGGAAAGAAAAACGTGTTAAAAGACAACAACAGCCTGATTGGATGACTGATGAGATTCTTCAGTGTATATTTCAAAGGGATCAATTCAAGTCAGTCAATGATATGGTAAATTACAAGATTGCAAGGAATCGTTGTGTTTCACTAATAAGGAATGCCAAAACAACTTACTACAAAACTTGTATTGAAAAGCACAAAGGTGACTCAAGGAAGCTATGGGGTTACTTAAAAGACTTGGCTCCAACCTATGCCAAGTCAACCCCTTCCAATTTACAGAACGGCTCAAATTTTATTTCAGACTCCAAAGGCATGTGTGAGTATTTCAATGATTTTTTTTCAACTATAGTCGACAGATACATTCCAAACCAGCGGTCTTCATACAACTTTGATACGTTAGAAGAAATGGTCAATTCAAGTATTACAGATGATGCACATTTTACTGTGCCATTAATAACCGACAATGAAGTATGTGACTCTCTACTAAACATGGACATCCGTAAAGCAACTGGCCTTGATGGTTTGAGTCATAAAATTTTAAAGTTATCAGCTGAAGTCATTGCTCCGTCCTTGACCAAAATATTCAACAAAAGCCTAACAAGTGGAGTATTTCCAATTAGATGGAAAACGTCAAAAATTATTCCAGTATACAAATCTGGCGATCACTCTGATGTTAATAACTACAGGCCCATAGCTATTCTCTGTGCAGTTAGCAAGATACTTGAGCGTCATGTTCACAATCATTTTTATCATTTTCTTGTTAAGTATAATTTATTGCATGTTTCTCAGTCGGGCTTTAGGAAAAACCACTCATGTGAAACAGCATTATCAAAGCTTGTAAATATGTGGGCATCCAACATGGAGAAAGGCCTTTTGAATGGAGTCATATTTATTGATCTCCGTAAAGCTTTTGATATGGTGAACACTGATTTATTATTACAAAAACTTGCCATTTACAAATGTGATAATTTAGTATTATCTTGGTTTAAATCATATCTACAGGGTAGGGACCAATGTGTACAGCTAAAAGGAACTTTATCTTCCAAAAGATCTAGCTTACACGGTGTCCCCCAAGGAAGCATCTTGGGCCCTTTATTCTTTATAACTTTTATTAATGATCTACCATTATGTATTAATTCGGAAACTGATATGTATGCTGATGATTCCACTATTCATACCAGTGCAAAATCAATTGCGGAACTTAATGTTAAATTAACTGATGATATGAGTAATGTACATATCTGGTGCACTGACAACAATATGGCTGTAAATCAGGAGAAAACAAAGGCAATGCTTATAACAACCTATCAGCGAGCAACGAGATTAAATTCAAATTTACAAGTGGAGTTCAATGGAGACAACCTGAAAAACACTGACAGTGAAAAATTACTTGGAGTTGTAATAGATAAACACTTATTATGGAAACATCAGATTGATAAGTTGGCCAAGTCTTTAATCAAAGGAATATATTTATTAAAACGAATCAAAGCGTACCTACCTACTGACTCCAGATTAACTTACTACAAGTGTTTTTTACAACCCCACATTGATTATTGTTGCACAGTATGGGGCCAGTCAAGTCATATTACACGAATTCACAAGTTGCAGAAACTGGCTCTGAGAGTTATTTATGATAAACCTAAATTAACCACATCTAGACCACTTTTCAAAACTGCTGGAGTGCTCCCTGTTCAACAAAGAACCATGTTACGAAAGTCGATTATGGTGTACAAAGCTTTAAATAACATGGTACCTAAGTACATTAGTGACATGTTTATGCTAAAGTCATCCGTGACTAACCGTGTTACAAGGAGTTCAGCAAATAACGATCTTTGGACACCTCCAGTCAAATTAGATATCAGTAGAAAAACTTTACCTTATAGTGGTGCTATTATATACAATAGCTTACCACTCGAAATCAAACAGTCATCTTCTCTTAATTCTTTTAAAACTAGGGCTTATCGGTACTTTTTAGATACTCTTTAAATATTTTAGATACTTTTTAATTTTATTTTTTTTTTTTTTGTGTAATAATTTTTATTTTTTTTTAATTTCTTGTTTTTTTTTGTTTGTTTTTTTTTTTGTTTTTTTTTCTTGTAATTTATTTATTTCCTTTAGGTTAGAAGGCCCAGTGTAGGATTAGCTTCGCTAAACTGGGTTTTTTTACCTTCTTTAAATAAAGTCTATTATTATTATTATTATTATTATTAACCCAATTTAACTTTTATCCACTAAACAGCACTATGATACATAACTACACGTATTCAGTGGATAAAATTTTATATTAGGTTTTCAAAGCATGATTAGTGCTGTTCTTTATCTCAACTTTGTACAACTCACCCTAGATCATATAGATTATTTTTGTGGAAACACCATGTAAAATATTTATTTGCTGAGCTTTTGGCATGTTGACTCAGGTCTAAGCTTAGGAAATAAATATTTTACTTGGTGTTTCCACAAAAATAATCTATATTACATTATCACCATGAAAACTTTCAAAGAATTAATCACCCCAGATCATCAACATTGTGTTCAAAACGACATTTTACCCGTCATAAATATGCTGTCAGTGGCATTCAAGTGTTATGCATATCATTAATATTTTGTGATTCTGCTAGTATTTTAAATAAGACAGTATAATACTTGTATTGTAGTATTGTAGTTTCAACAGATATATTTCTTCATTTCAAGGCTTTCAACATATTCGAGGCTTTAAGTTTCCCAACAGCTCACAATAGCTTCTCAACAATTTATCAAAATGTACAATTGGGTGACACTTAGACACCAAATTATAGAATATTTTAGTACTTTCACAAGAGTCAGACTTCTGGTGTATCTACTATTCTGCGGTCAGACCGCTGTAGCAGCTCTGGTGTGTACAAACTTTGGTTTCTTAATTTCATTATACAAGATATTGAATAACACCTAAAACAAGAAAACAAAGCACCAAGTCAAGGTTTTGTAATGTCGATATAACAGCCAAGATATCTTGTGAGCATAAATTTCTTATATACATGTATATAGTGTAAATACAGGGCACTGTAATCATTACCAAATCATTAATAATTTATAAACCAAACACATAGGAAAATCATAAGCGAGACAAAGGTTGGATATGTGATAAACATGCACTTAGATAGATTAAGTCAACTCTTACCTCAAACTTATCTTAAAATACTGATTTATTTGACAACTGATTCATTTCCTGATTTGTTTGATCAGGAAACATTTGAAAGTTGTGTTTGATCTAATATTAATTAAACACCTAGCGGCTAGCTCGAAGTTGGTTAAAACACACTTCTCACTATATACACATGTACATGCAGTAACACGAGTCACTGACCAGTTAGCACAACACACAATTCAACCAAAATGAAACTTAAACTCAAAACGATTTTATCATTATAAATAATTTCTATCAAAGACTGGTGTATATTGACAATTTCTTCGATAAAAGAAGAAGAGCTTTGAAACAGGACACAGTTGAAGGCCCAACTTCTAGCGAACTTTATCCCCGAGCCCGGGCGGAGGGCCGAAGGCCCGGAGCCCGGTGAGGGTGCTAATCTCGACATGCGAGGAGTCCACTTTACACGCGTGGAGAAAAAGCGAGGGAGACGTAATCTCGGAAATAGTTTATTTATTTATTTATTTATATATATATATATATATATATATATATATATATATATATATATATATATATATATATATATGTTTGGTACGGTGTCACGTGGTAAGAATAGTTGAACACTGGTGACTAGCGATGCAGAAAACTGAATCTGTCAGTATTATTTTGCTTTTGTTTAACGAAAATTTGAAAATATGGAGCCTGCTCTACTTAAATTAAAAGAGAACAACGAAGAAAAGGATATAAACAGCCGGTTTAATATATCTTGAAGCGAAACCAGAGAACCTGAAGAAACCAAGCGCCGTATGGTAAACAAAAAGTCGATCTGAATTGCAGTGTTTGTGGCTCAGTGGTCTCAACTCTCAATTAACGGTAGGGGATTTGTATTTTGTCCTTATGTCCTATAAAACAATATACAGCTTCACGTTTTCGTGCTTTCCCTTTGCTCGTCCAAACCATAACACTACCTTGGGCTTTATATTAACCGTGGTGGACGTGCATGTACTTTTTATTATTAAAAATACTCATGGGCTTTGTCGGTTTTCTTGGCTGTGTTTCCAAATTTTCGACTGAAACGTTGTCTGTTTAATACTTCTTTGTGGAATCCGATTCTACTGAATTGTTTTTATCTCAGACTCTATTAAAAATGTAATTTTTGAGCTGTTAACTTTTAATTCTGCCTTTGCAAAATGTACATGCATAGAGAAGCCATTTAAATTAAGGCTTACTAAAAATAATCCCATCCCTTTTGAAACCTCCTAAAAACAATAAACTTATATTTTTTACAACCAGAATTTAATAATGAAATCCAAGTTCTACTTTGATACGTTCAACTTTCATTAAATGATTTAAATCAGTTTTGTCATCCTATTAACCTATCCATAAATTCTATAATTTAATATCCCAAAGGATTTAATATCATTTGTTTTTATATCTGTTTGTTTTTATATTGGCTGTATGTCAGGAGTGCTTATTTTAATCAGGGGGTGGGTGTTTGGGTGGGGGATGTTTCAAAAAAGCATGTAAAAGCGGGCGAGGGGTTGTTGCGTTCATGTATTTCTAGTAAGCTGAATATTTCTAGTACTGCTATATAAGTACCGAAGTACGACGGACCAAGTATTTATATATTTTATATATAGTATATAAGATAAACAACGTCACAGTTTTGAAACTATTTCTTACCTTGTATAAAGCTAATCAATGACAGAAACCGTTCCAGAAGAAAAGATTTACAAAGTAATCAATAACACTTTTCAAAAATCAAAACTGTCCAAAATGCAAAGACGGGATTCACTTTAGTTTATTCCCCACGAAAACAACTCGAGTACTTCTCGAATACCTGGCGATCAATGGCGATCTTCTCGACTATATGGCGATCGTGCCGAATATCCGACGATAGCTGTCGAGTATGACGTAAGTGAGGTCCAAGCACTGATCTCAAATAATATACTCATTATACTGGATAGAGCATCTATTGGTTCGCGCCTGGCAAAAATTGAAGTCGGAAGTGAGGCTGAAAATCTCGCGGCGGCCATATCCGGTGGGACCCACTTCGTAGTTATATCACTATTGCTGAATCATAGTTTTCGCTTCAAATGATCGGATTTTTAACGAAAACCAGCTAAACTTTACATTCTTAACAAGAAAATGTACCTGTCGCTATGAGAGAACTTAAAAGTGGCTGGGATCATGGAAAATCAGCCGAAATTTCACGATTTTACTGAACGAAAATCAGCACCGGCCACCAGGCTACAGTTTGAAGAATTATTAAGGACTAAAGTAAGGAACAAATAACATCTTGTATTCACTTTAGCAGTTTGACAGTGACTTTATGACAAAGTAAAAATATTACCGTTTCTATATCCGTCTTTTTCAACGTATCTTGGATCAGACGATCTGAGGGTTTAATATACAAGATGTTTATTGGAAGTTTGTGAATTGTAGTTACTTTATTTAACAGGCAAGTTTATAAGCATTTAACTCACTGTTTTACTATTATTGATGAAGTCGGATGAAGTCCTGTTACTATAATATTGACGAAGATTACTCCTGTTCACCTAGTATTTATGGTGTGCATTTTCAATATTTGTATCTGTGATGAACTCATGGCTGCCTATAGGCTTGCTGGAGAGACTTGCCAAGGGTTTTCTATTGATATTTGAAAGAGTAGAATCATCTGAGATTGAAGTAAAATTACAATAATGGGGTTTGGCCAGTTCTGATTTACACACAGAAATAATTATTTATTGGTCATAATCTACAATATTCTTTTATATTTTATATACTTCAGTGTATGTCATGACACTACTGTACTCACAGGCGGCCCAAGTTCAAGGTGTGTGGTAGCCCGCAGTGCGGGTGTTTTAACGGTAATTTGAAAATATATGTGACTTGACATAAACCCGTAAACAAACGAACGAATTTGTCTTAAATATCAACATTATGTGAATAAAATCTACTAACCTTGTCAATGTGATGTCTTGTCTCATGTTTTATTCGTCGTCGAGTTGGTTTGCAGCGATTTACAGCGAGTTCTTTTCGACGCCGTTGCTTCCCGTACTTCGGCGACTCTTTAATAGTATTACCATATAAAATAGAAAGGCTGCACAATTCAGCGACGACACCCCGAACTCAAAGTCAAACATCTCCGCTCAAAATCGTCGCTCGAACATAATTCTTTCGCGAGCGCATAGCACGAAGGTTGGGCTTGCCGTAGAATACGGTTTGTTGACAACTCGTGGAATTTTCGCCATGTACGAACCCATTACCCTTCTCAAATTCATCAGTTTCAAATGTCCTCAGAGCCGTGGCGACGAGTTCGTGTTCTGATTTGAACAAAACACGCCCCTGCCCGGGGTGGGACAGTCAAGTTATGCACATGATTTACCGGGGGGAAATTTTGAATAAATTTGAACCTTGGCTATTGTCTCAGGCAGCCAATCGCGATGAAGCCGCGCAATTCCCCCCCCCCCCCCCCCGGTAATTCATGTGCATAACTTGACTGTCCCACCCCGGGCAGGGGCGTGTTTTGTTCAAATCAGAACACGAACTCGTCGCCACGGCTCTGAGGACATTTGAAACTGATGAATTTGAGAAGGGTAATGGGTTCGTACATGGCGAAAATTCCACGAGTTGTCAACAAACCGTATTCTATGGCAAGCCCAACCTTCGTGCTATGCGCTCGTGAAAGAATTATGTTCGAGCGACGATTTTGAGCGGAGATGTTTGACTTTGAGTTCGGGGTGTCGTCGCTGAAGTGTGCAGCCTTTCTATTTTATATGGTAATACTATTAAAGAGTCGCCGAAGTACGGGAAGCAACGGCGTCGAAAAGAACTCGCTGTAAATCGCTGCAAACCAACTCGACGACGAATAAAACATGAGACAAGACATCATATTGACAAGGTTAGTAGATTTTATTCACATAATGTTGATATTTAAGACAAATTCGTTCGTTTGTTTACGGGTTTATGTCAAGTCACATATATTTTCAAATTACCGTTAAAACACCCGCACTGCGGGCTACCACACACCTTGAACTTGGTGTAAGCCGCTCTGGATAGTACAAACAATTTTATTGAAATTAATTTAAGTTTTCTCTAATACAGACTAAGTGAGTCGCAAAGAACTAAAGTGTCCAAAAATTTTAAAATACTATCTAGCACCAGCGGTGGCTGGAGCACTGGCACGATCTTCCCTCCAATGCCCACAAATTATTGCCAGTTTAAAACGTGGTTTGAAATTATCCATACTTCCATACTGATAGTTTGCTACATCAAAATTTCGATTAAAGAAAACTTAACAAGCATTTGTTTAGTTCTACACTGATGGGTAAAACTCTGGGCTTGCAGTATTGTGCTTTTGGCTGTAAGAAGCGTAAAAAAGAAGGCAGCAGAAGTGATAGTGAAGGAAGCACTGATGATGAATCATCTCGTAAATGACAACAACCAAGAATGTTCCATTTGTAAGTGCAGTTTTTATTTTGTTGATTTTGTTATATCAGTTTACAATGGTTTTTAGACTCCTGGAAAAAAATAAATCGTCATTTTTATTAAATCATTTGCACAATTGCACCTACAAATACAGTGTGGTATAACCTTATCAGTCATATGTAAACTGTCCTTCCAGAGATCTAGCAAGGGTCACCCCTCATTGGTCAATGTTACTACAAACGAAAGCTGAACTAAACTAACTTTATTTATACTGGATACTGATAACTCTATCAGTCATATCTAAACTGTTCTTCCAGCAAGAGTCATTCCTCATTGGTCAGTGTTACTACAGGAGGAAACTGGAGTAGTACCCAGAAGAAATCTCTGGTGTTTGGTGGAGTCAAACTAGAAGCACTCCTCTAATGTACATGCATCCAAGTTGAAATTGGAATCTGATAAGTGCATCAAGTAGGAGTTAAACCCAGATTACAGAGTAACATCCTTTTAATCCACAGTAATCCTGGATGCATGTAACTGGAAAGACTTTTCTTGCTTTCAGTAAACTAGATAAAATTTCAAACTGCTAAATGTACAGTAAAACTGCATTGATCGAGTAGGAATCAAACTTGGGTGTAACTTCTTAATGGCTAGTAAGGTGCCCTAACCATAATAAACTACCACTAACTCAAAATGTTATACAGTATGTACATATTTTGTTTGAAACATACTGTAGATAAAATGAATGTGTTGCTTAAACAAAAGTGGAATTGATAGTCAAATTGAAAATACTATCAAGGGACAAGGGCTTGGGCAAAATACATACTGTATATTAGCCCAAATTCGACAAAACTAAGTATCGTTTGTTCTACAAGAGAAGTCAAGCACATTCTATCATGGCCATGAATTCATTTACTATTAGTCAATAACCAAACCTGGTAGTGAAAGTGTCCAACTTAAAATATTAACAGGAAGACAATGAGCACAAGTCAGACTCAACCGTGTTTCACTGAATTATAACCACAAAGAACTGAACAAACCGTTCTATTCAAGTTCGAATTCATGTGAACAGTATCAACAGCGGGTAAGTTTATTAGTTATGACTTCTTGGCGTTTAATCGGCATGAAATAAATCAAAACTTAAACAAACGCATCAAGACATTTGTTTACCGAATTTGCTAGCTTTGAAGCAAATAAACAGGCAAGTGTATTTTGTAAAAAAAAGCACTTTCGAAACAAAAAAATAGTTCAAAACACTAAACTATTACTTAAAATAAGATTACAAACCTCAATTCGGTGGTAACTCTTCGTAACATCCCAGAATTTGGCGAAAAACGCCGTTCAACTGCTTCGACTCCTATTTACGCCATATTGTATGGGACCCAAGTGGGTCTAGTCCAGGGCTCTCACATCCAGTTGTTAGGAAATCCTTAGATTCAGGGTAAAAATTCCTTAGATTGACTAAAATTTCCTTAAAACCGTGACCGAGCCTGGTTCCCAGGAATATGAGGCCTGGGAACTAGTGTAAAATGGCGGGAAAAGGTGGGACAAATTGATTTTGCTCAATCTCGTCCCCAGAGCCAAATATGCCCGGCCGCGCGGGCAAATCAAATGGCTCTGGGCCAATCCCAATCTCGTCCCCGAGCCAAATATGCCCGGCCGCGCGGGCAAGTTGAATGGCTCTGGGCAAATCGATTTGAGACACCCAATTTTTGGGTGTCCCGTGACCTGCGCAGTAGTTATTTCGTACCTAGCCTCTTCTAGAACCTGTTACGCGGTCGAAAATTGATTGCAACTCACGGCTCAGCACTCTTGGAGAGGTTTTCAGAATATTGGCGAAAATATTACTTTAATTCATTATGACAGACGGTGGAGGAGACGATAATTGCTCGCTGGATGCTGCCATTGATTTTTTTTTGGAAAAAATTTGGGAAAAGCGGCTTAAAAGTGAAGCCTCAGCAGAGGACGCTCTTCGCGTGAACTGGCATTTAAACTGGTATGTGAACTGGCATTTGAATTGTAACTCCCGAGATGTGCTTGCTGCCAACTGGCTTTGGTAAATCCTTAATTTTTCAACTATTGCCTTTCGTGTACGATTTTCTGAAAGGGGAGAGTCAACGCAGATGTTCCTTAATATGGTGGTACCACTTCGACTGTATGATCTGCTGTTGAAGTATCAACTAATTTTTGCCCATCCAGAAGTATTTGTCGACAATATGAAGGTATGCTTTTCTCATAAATGCTTGTTTTTGAATTACCGTGGTAGTGTGGTTAGGTATGTTATAGTGGGTTAATAATCTGGTCCAAAGTTCAGTTCATATAGTTAATTCCAGTGTGAAATAATATATACATTTTAAAACCAAGCCAAAATATATGTATATATGGTTCTAATTTTAGTATATATTTGTTTATTTAAACTCATTTGATTTGATGTGTATTTATTTGGTCTTTTAGGAAAGATTAATTCACCATGCTTATGGGAAACTGGGCTTGCTTACTACAAGATTTCCTGATTAATTTAAATTGGCTTTAACTGCAACAGCAACCCAAACCAGAGAAAATGAGAGTGTGAGTCTTTAGGGCTTACTAATTATCATCAATGCAAACATTATTGAAGTAAACCCAGAGCAGTGAAATATATATTTTGCTGTGGCAAGTCAGCCAAACACAGGAGAAAACAAGCCACACCAGATCCTAACCCGACTTGCTGATGAACTTAGACAGAAGAAAATAAATGCAACCAAAGACATTAGTGTATGGTACAATGGATGTTATGGTATATACTTGGATCAGATGGATGATGACATTTGATGTGTGACACCATCCAGTATATTATTATTAAACTATAATAGCTCGATGTGCACAGTGTCAGCAAGACCGAGTTGTTTCTAGGATAACAAGAAATTTAGAATTTTGAGAGAAAGAACTTCTAGGATAACATGTAAACAAAATAAAATTTCTCTAAGATGGATAGCTACATGTATATCTACCATGACTGAACATTTTAACAGTAGAGTTGCTTTGATTTAGAAATCAATTGGATACACATAATGCTAGATTATTAGACTCAACAATAAATCATTGCCACAATACTATTGGTGACCCAACACAGAACTACTGGGCAGTGGTGGCACTGTGTGGGTGTGGGCCCCAGTGTGAGAAAAAAATTTGGGTCCCCCCTCCCACAAAGTGACAACATATGTAGGGGGTCCAGAGCATTTTGAGAGCACTTTTGAGTAAAATCTGAGTGACAACCTCACAGTCTGTTAATAGTTTGGGGTTTGGATGGGCTGATGGGCCCCAGTGCAGTGCACCATTTGCACACCCGTAGTGCCACCACTGCTACTAGGAACCCTTAGAACCCTTATTAGACTTTAGATTTAGGGCCTGGATGAAAATTACACTTGTAATTCTAGTTACCCTGGTTAAATACAGTGATATTTTTTTTTCATGTATTATTATTTTCTATCTATTTCAAGACTTTGAAGATGAATTGGGTTAGAGCCTGAAAATCAAAATTTTACCAACTGAGTGGGCTTTTACTGTATTCAATATTGAAAAAAATTTTTTTTTTCAATTTTGCTACACAGAACAAATACCATCTGAATGTCATGTGGCTCTAACACAAATTCATACTGTAAAGTACCTACTAGTTTGGTGGTAAAGACTGCTGGTGAGAACTTGGACCATGAAATATTAATGACGCAAATAGTAACAGTACTAATGCCAACACACCACTAGCTTTTTTAAGTCATTTAGTGTTTATTATAATTACAGGCATTGGTAATTTCACACAGTAACACCTGAAAAAACATTTTCATGGGATACATTTCCACTAATTAATTTCAATTGTCACAATTATGAGATCATAGATTGGATGGAGGGCCCTTAGGAGTTGGGGGCCTCTAACTCTCTGTTTCATGTCTGTTATGCCACCAGGTGCCATAAAAAACAATAACAATAAAAAACCTGACCTGTAACCATCACTGTAGTAAAGTAGTGGTGCTGCGTAGCTAGTAATGTTGAAATACAAATTGAAATATAGTAAGGTTTGAGTACTGCTGAAAATATTAAGTAGTAGTTTCTAACGTGATATTTTCAGCAGCATTAAACCTTACTATAATTTGATTTGTAACCATTACTGACTGTTCACTTCATGAATGAATGCCTAAGTTACAATTATACCATCTCTTAGTATCATTATTAAATCATTGACATGAGCAGGGGTGGTGGAAGCGTGCCCCATGTGGGGGTGACAAACCGTTTTCACCCCCACAAAATTTTTAACTAACTTAACCTAATACATTATAACAATGGGATTGAAATGAAAGCTAAGAAACTACCATGCAGGTATATGCATGATATACAGCTGTATACCTATCAGACATGTCCAATAGGCCATTTTCAAAATCACATGGTATGATTCATACATATATTATTCTGGAAGGACAACATTTTATAATGCCATCGATATTGGGGGGGGGAAATGCTTTAGGATTTGAGTAAACAACAGCTGTATGGGCAAAGCATGATAAACTGATCCTACATCACTTTCTCAATGAGATTGATGCCATATTAAACATTTTGTCTTTATAATATATGTATAAACCATGTGATTTTGAAAATGGCCTATTAAACAGTCTGACAAAACTTTGAACTGATGCAAGTATATGTTTGTTCACTTAATATTGTCTTAAGTTAGGACATAAAAGCAGGGCCGTACCTAGAAAGTTTTGTAGGGGGGGTGTACGCTCAATTCTGCCGACTGCCACATGGCCCACATAAACGTCAGTACACGGTCTATTTGTCTCATGACTCTCATCGTTCCGTACTAATTGAAAAAAAGAAATCTACCAATACTATTATGTTTCATTGAACAAAATTTTAATTTTTAACTTCCTTGCATACTCCAAAAGCCGCAAAAACATTAATTTCCAAACAAGTGAATAACTGCATAAACATATAAATTCATAAAGACAATAGAAAACCAACACTTCTAACAGTTTACATTGCTCAATTTTTAGTCAAAAACATGAGATTTGCTTTAAACGCATTTAGAAATTCTTCAAATTCAGTTTTCACACGTCCGTGTTGAACCTTCAGAACCTAACACGCCTTTTCTTCAAATTAACCCAATTTCGGATGAGTTCCTGCATATCTATCCTCTCTGCAAAATCTCTCTCGCATGAAATTAGCGCTTCTCAGTTTGGTCTTTACCAATTTCAGCTTGCTGAAAGATCTTTCATTGGAAGCCACAGTGACTGGTGCTGTTTGAAGAAAGGTAAACGCCATGTGGCAAGCAGGATAGACTTGCTTTTTCTGACTCAGGAAGGCAGCAACTTCACGCACTGACTTGGTTTTCAATGGCATTCTGTCAACAGACTCTTCTCTCAAAACACTGAGCTCTCCAAGGAGACTTCCACTTGTTATTCTTCCGCCCAACAATTTGCATAAGTCCTCTGCTAACTTTTCACTGATATCGTTCTAAGGCGGTAGTAAGACGGAAAAAGGTTTTATGTTCAGAAAAACCTTTTTCCAATTATCCTCACAATCTGCGATGGTCTGATCAAGGACGGAAAATGTCTCTTTCCTGTAAAAACTGGCGAATGCAATCTCAGCTTCGTTTTCACCATGCTCATCAAACCTTCTTGGGTTTACTCTTCTTCTGTG
Source organism: Corallium rubrum (assembly GCA_964035015.1). Taxonomy (NCBI): domain Eukaryota; kingdom Metazoa; phylum Cnidaria; class Anthozoa; order Scleralcyonacea; family Coralliidae; genus Corallium; species Corallium rubrum. The sequence goes on from OZ035997.1 coordinate 15,247,497, forward strand.
ATGACGATGGAATTCTTCTTCTGGATCAGATCCAACTTGCCTTGCCATTGCTGTTGCAGCCTTCACCTGGTTGTCTACTTGGACTTCATTTCGAATCTTTTTTATAGCATTTGTCGTTGTGGATACCAGAGAAAGAGCATCTAGCAAGTTCAGACCTTCTTCCTGAAGCTGAACGACAAGGACCTTGCAGTGACGCATAATGAACCTCATTATTCCCAGGCTAAATATGAAATCGTACCGTTTCATTTTTTTCAGAAGTGCCCTGGCTTGATCTTGAGTATTAGCATCTGAATTCAGCTCTTTGTCAATAATCTTCTGAAGCAATGCGATTATCGATTCAAATGAGATCCAAACACTGTCAATGGATTCTGATCTGGCAATCCACCGAGTTTGCGATAGGTTTCGCAGCTTTAATGCCCCTTCGATGCTATTTTGCTCCATTTGAAGTGCTTCTGATCGCTTGGTGCTGCTTGAGAAAAACGTGTACAATGATTGTAGAATGACAAACATTGATGACACAAGGGCACTAGCTTTGCAGCTCCGCTCGACAAATGTGTTCAGCCGATGAGCCTGACATGGAATGTAAGGAATTTCTTGCTGTGGAAAATCTTTCTTGATTTTGTCATTGAGCTTCTTTTTGCATCCGTTGTACACCCCAGACATGCATGCAGCGAAGTCGTAGGACTGGAAATAAAGCTTTCTTACATCGACGTTATGCTCGTTAAGAGATCTTAAGATCTCTGTTGCATGGCCATCCCCAGATTTGTCTCTAAGGACCGTCAAAGAAAGTAAACGTTCTACTGGCTTATCATCTGTGACATACCTTACAACAATTGATATCTGGTCGTTGTTGCTTGTGTCGGGAGTCGTATCGGCCATTACTGAGAATGCCGGTGCTTCTTCCAACTCTTTAATCATACGATATCTCACTGCATCTCCAATGAGCTTAATGAATTCATTTTGTGTACATCGGCTCATATATGTGACATGATAAGGGCGCATTCGTGTCTCATTCTGCCAATATTCCAGTAGGCTGCAGTGGCGACTCAACAGTTGAACTACCTGGTAAAAGTTGCTGGTTTCATCTGTTTCTCCGCGTAACGCGATGTCCTGCATGGCCAAAGTGCGGACAACATCACATAGAATAGTAACTATTCTGGTGTTGAGTGTTGCATCTTCTGCTTCTTTGATCAACTCTAGGCGGCGATTTGCATCCAAAAGCATGTCAACTTTCTGATTTGGATTCATGAATCTCGCAAAATCTCTCAGTGCTTCCCTGTGGCTCTGGCTTGTAAAATGTTGCGTCAGTTTGCCTTTCTTTTTGGTTCCGACACTCTTCATTTTTTGCCATTGGCTTACTCCAGTGACTGTCCATGCCTTGTCAGCTGATGGCCTCTCAGCTCCTTTTGGAAACAAACAGCACACGAAACAATAGGCTGCATCCTTCTGAACACTATATTCTAGATGCGGATAATCCTCGAACCAGCTGCTTGAGAACTTGTTTTGTTTCCCAGACTTTATGCTAGGATTGTTTGCGTAGGCTGCTAACTTGGGTTGGCAGGGCCCCATGTTGATCAGAAATTCTCGTTGGTTATCAGATGAAATTTCACCTCGTTTTCCGGGGTCGTGTTCCATCAGACAGGCTACTTCCTGTTCAGAAACTAATCCTTTCTGTTTCTTGATATTTTCTAAACAGCGTTTTGCAGATTTCTTTAATGCGTTGCACTGGTTTCCAACGTTTTCTGCAAGTTCCGTCACGGATAAAACGAATTGTTCTATGTTAGGGACACTTGGCTGTTTCACTTCTTTCAAAATTGAGTGGCCTGTTTTATCTATAGTGTTCATGATATGCTGAAGTTTCCCAGCACAAGTAATCCAAGCATCCGGCGCATCGTCTTCATCACTACTTTCACAATTACTAGACTGAGTAGACTCCATTTCACTTTCAGAATTAGATATCACTGACTCTGTCTCTGATGTAATGTTCACAGCATCTTCAAGCACGAGGCGCCTCAAGCGCGGATATTCATCATGTGCACGATTTGGCTCTGCATCTTTTCTTGACGATAATGCTGACAAATGTAAGGCAACATCTTCTCCTGGCTCGTGTTCAAGTTCCATTGGATGGTTTAAAAGCGTAGCCTCGACTACCGGGTCCGCTGAAGCACTTTGACAATCGTGAGATCCGGCATCCGCTTCGTCAAATTGATCCAAACGTACTTTTTTACGCCTGGCTGCTTCAAATGGATTCTTCACAGCACCAACTATCTCGTAAGGCACGCTTAATCTTCCCCCATGCTGCTTTCTGTTATGTTGGAGCCGATAATCACTGTTGAATTCAGACCCGCAATCTTTTGCCTTGCATAATAACTTTACACGTTGCCTTTTCATTATGACATTGACATTATGTCATATTAATTGAGTTAGTCTGAGTAAGCAACCGAGCGGAAAGCAACTTTAAGCGTATAAATAATGTTCTCGTCGAAAAGTGTGATAAAACTGATGAGTGTAATATAACACCAGAATTGGAACATATTTATATCATCGTGTGAAATTTTCCAAGTCTGGCCGTCGGCGAGTGCCGCCGACTGAACATATAAATAATTTTCTCGTCGAAAAGTGTGATAAAGCTGATGAGTGGTGTAATATAACACCAGAATCGGAACATATTTACATCATATCATCGTGTGAAATTTTCCCCGTCTGGTCGTCGGCCGGTGCCACCGACTGAACATATAAATAATGTTCTCGTCGAAAAGTGTGATAAAACTGATGAGTGGTGTAACATAACACCAGAATCGGAACATATGTACATCATCATATCAACGTGTGAAATTTTCCCAGTCAGGCCGTCGGCGGGTGCCGCCGACTGAACACCGCCGACTGAAATTTCCTGTCTGCCGACTGGAACAAATAAAACAATTCTTGGGGGGGTGTCACACCCCCCCACACCCCCCCGTAGCTCCGGCCCTGCATAAAAGGTTTATCTAGGTGCTTTATTAGTGCGTTCCTACCCAGGACGTGTAAAAATTCAAGCATGCCCACATAGCCCTTACACTCAAAAACATCTTCTGCAGTCCCTGTCTAAAACAGGATGGTGTAATTTGGCAACTAATGCTTAACCCATTTGGATATAACCATGTAAAATAATGCACTTTTCTAATTAACTTTAGACCACTATATAGATTATCACATTATAATTTTAAGAAAGCAATGCCTTCTGCCAGGCAATACTGCCAATTAAGGAATAGTAATTTTACATATATAAAAGCTATAAACGACAGTGTCATATTGCTAAAATAATATATTTTTGTTAAAATCACAGGATACATAACATAAAAAGTCATAAAAGATTTACATGTACCTTTTATAAACCGGTAAACTCAGATAATTATGAATTGATCTATTAAAGTTATTATTCAAATAGTCATGACAATATTCCAACGGAAACTTTATCAATAAAGTTTCACTCCCAATGATATTTATTTTTGTACATACAAGCACGGGAATGTGAAATCTGTATATTTCGCCACGAGCAATCGACAATGTGGAACTGGACTATCGACAATGATGAAATCGGTGCCATATCTGTCATACCCAAACGTTCTTTTTCTCGTATGGAAACTCGAATTCGGAATTCCAAACATATTACAAAGGCAAAAAAGTATTTCTTGTCTCTTGTCGCACATTTTGTCAGATTTTAGTCCCAAATAAACATGTATTCTTCTTCACTCCTTCTCACGAAAACAACAGCAAGACATGAAGACCGCGCTGGGAGCATGGGTGTGAGATTATCTGCGCAGCGCAGTAGGTGTCGAACGTTTAACCAATCAGAGTCAAGTTTCAAATCGATTGTCCCAGAGCCTTTTTCAGCTCGCGTGTTGGCTCTGGGTACGAGATTGGGCCAATCTGGGGACGAGATTCCCCACGAATCGTGGGGTTTTGGGGCGTGCGCAGTTGATTATTTTGGACCCAGACCCACGAAAACCTATCGCACGGCCATCAGATTGATCAGAACGTTTGCAAAATATAGTGACATGTCGAGGCTGATTCTGGAGTTTAATTTCAACAAAATAGCAGTGGAAATGACGTTAGAAAGTAATCGTTGCTGTTTGGTATAGCGAGAGAATATTCCTTGTGTGAAATATTTAGAAAGGAAGCTGACAAATTCAAAAATAACAGCCCGTGTTTTGGTATGACTGTCCAAAAAGTATCAAATATTTATGACAGCTGTATTTAATATTGAAACAGTTTTAATTTTGTATCAAGATTTATATGAACATGAGAATATCATATTATTTTTCGGATTTTTATTCGTAGGCAACTACAACGTAATTCGTGACAAAAGCTGGATATTTTAAAATGTATTTTATGTATGTATATATGTCTCTAATAATAAAACTTATGTTTTTTCTTTGCCCTGCACTTATAATTTGTTGATTTGTAACATTTTATTATTAATTGTTACATCACTACATGTTGTGTGTCGTCAAAATAATTGATTCAGTAACATTTGACGCTTATAAAATCACGCTGTGTCAAAGTTTGAAAGAAAGTAAAAATACCAGTTGCTGAACTTTACTATGCAGAACTAGAATGCACTTAATATGTAGTATAACTAGTATGGTCTTTTTTATTGTCTTTTTTTTATTGTCTTGAGTATCATGGTAAACAATCCTTACTATGTATGTATATATGACAAACTAAGAAAGTATCCTTGTTGTGATTTTGTCTATAGTCTTGATGAGAAGACTTGATATAAATTATGATATTTCTTCATATGCATATACAATATAAATTTGATATTGTCCTAACTATACATGTACATAATTTGCTTCTAAAGTATATAATTGTCTTCTGGCCTCTCAGATTGACAGTGCCGTAGGAAGTACCAAAGGATTGAGAAGGTTGAACAAGGACTGTAACACGTTTTCCAGTAAATTTTAATAATTTATAGGCTGAAAAACCCTCCCCTCCTGTAAGGTAACTGCAAGTTTAAACTACTTGTCTGAAAAGTGTCATGCAGAAAGACATGACAATATTTAGAGTGACAACCTTGTTTTCACAATATTCCACTCATGTAAGCTACATTATCAAGGGGTTATTCAAAATATATATTTTCCCAGTTTTGAATAACCCCTTGATAATGTAGCTTACATATCAAAGGGTGTTGTTTTATTTATATAATTATATTGCACTTTTTCAGCCTTAATAATAATACCAATGTATTTTTTGAAGACAATACATTTTATATTTTCAGTTGTCTTGTTGACAAAACTTTGAACTTGATATTTAATTCTTTATTAGCACCTACATAAAGTAAACCAACATAACCTTGAATCCAGTTTCTGTATTAAATCTGGTAATCATACTATTATTTCCATCAGCAAAAGATAAATTCAATCATACAATTAACTCGTATTTTTCCTTAGGGTGTGGGGCATTTTCTGTCATTTTGTACAAAATATTGTCCCACATGGGATGGCATTTGTTAATTTTTGGAAGCTATTCAGAACTAACCTAAACCTATGTCATGGGGTGAGGGTGGATGGGTTTACTCTGACTAGGGCATAACCATTTCATATGCTATATATAAAATGCTTTTAGTTTTATACCATTATTACATATTAGCATGATTTGCTGGGGTGTTGGACTCTTGGTGGTACGTACAGCAGTTAAGTCTGCAACCTGCGTTCGATTCCTGCACAATGGAGTTATTTGATTTAAAAAATCACTTTTGCCACTTCCTCCTGTAGTAACACTGGACCAATGAGGATGGGCCCTTACTGGACCTCTGACAACAACAGTTCAGATATATAGTGGTGTAAGCTTGTGCTAGGGTGCCTCTGGTCCAAACTGGAGTGGGTGCCTCCAAGGCAGGTGGAGCCCCCATGAAGCCCTGGCAATATGAGCCTTTTGGTAGTCATTTACAGGCCAATTTTTAATGGGTTTCTTAATTAAAAAGCACCTGTGGCCAGAAGTATAAATTATGAACACAGGGCTCAAAATAACATTTCATGTTACACCGGCCATCACTCATGGTGACTGGTCAGTTCCAATTGTGACTGGACTGTCTGGCAAAGGTGATTTTTGACCAGTCAAATTTCACAATGCCCCCCCCCCCCCCCAAAAAAAAAAACACCCAAAAAAAAACAACCCAAAAAAACAAACAAACCACAACACAACACAACACAACACAACACAACACAACAAAAAAACATGTAAAGTATATTCTACACTATATATATATATAAGCTAGTACTGATATGAACATTTGTCATAAAAAGGAAATGCATGCATAGTTCACTTCAATATATATCAGACATTATGAAATGGGTCTACAATAATTTTAAGTTCCTTCAAATGGAAGTAATAAAATTAATTGCAAGTAATATGACCAGTCAAAATGACCGGTGTTATACAAGTTTGACTGGTCACATTAAAAATTTGGGCAGTCATTGCCCAGTCACCAGCCATTATTTTGAGCCCTGTGAACATGATGTGCTTTATTATACAGAAATCAAGAAGGCTGATTTCAAGGGAGCTTAGAGGGTGAAAAAACCCTGGGGGCTCTGGCAACCTGGGCATTTTAGCTTTTACAGGCTTTTTAGAGATGAATATTTAAGGTTTCTAGTGTTTCCTTCAAATCAAATCTCAGGGTGCCTCCCCCCCTGAGTTATGATGCCTCGGCTTTTACGAGGTAGAATACATAGGAGTTACCCCACCGGATATACGGTATAAACTGATAGTTATCCAGTATAAATAAGGTTAGTTTATTGTTGTCAGAACACAAACAAGTGTATTTGTTTAATCGAGGAAAGTAATGGGTATATCTGTAGTATATATACTAGTATTAAATTGAAAACTGGTGTAAACCAGCAACTGATGCTTACCACATTTGGATACAATACTTTAGACTAATTTATATCTGCCAGTTGTATTGTAGAATGTGGATAGGAGTTTGATTCAAAGTTTAACTAGAAATACATAAACACAACAACCCCTCGCCCACTTTTACATGCTTTTTTGAAACACCCCATCCACCCACTCCCTGATTAGAATAAGCACTCCTGATATACAGCCAATATAAAAACAAACAGATATAAAAACAAATTATATTAAATCCTTGGGATAATTATAGAATTTATGGATAGGATGACAAAACTTATTTAAATCATTTAATGAAAGTTGAGCATATCAAAGCAAAACTTAGATTTCATTATTAAATTCTGGTTGTAAAAATTATATTGTTTTTAGTTTTCAAAATGGATTCTTTTTAGCAAGCCTTTAAATGGCTTGCCTATGCAATAGATGTTTTGCAAAGGCAAAATTAAAAGTTAACAGCTCAAAAATTACATTTATAATAGTCTGAGATAAAAACAATTCAGTAGAATCAGATTCCAGAAAGAAGTATTAAACAGACCAACGTTTCAGTCGAAAAATTGGAAATACAGGCAAGAAAACCGACAAAGCCCATGCGTATGTTTAATACTGAATAAATTACAAAGTGCATGCAAAGTCAATGAAAAACATCACGTCCACGTAAGCCTAAGGTAGCGGTTTAAGTTAGCTTTAGTTAAGCTAACTTATGGTTTGGACGAGCAAAGGGAAAGCATGAAAACGTGAAGCTGTATATTGTTTTAGGACATAAGGACAAAATACAAATTACAAATCCCCTACCGTTAACTTAATTGAGACCACGGAGTTGTTTACCATGATACAGCGTTTGGTTTCTTCAGGTTCTCTTGGTTTCGCTTCAAAATATATTAAACCGGCTGTTTGTATCCTTTTCTTCGTTGTTCACTTTTATTATTTAAGTAGAGCAGACTCCATTTAGTTAAACGAAAGCAAAATACTGACAGATTTATTAGTTTTCTTCGTCGCTAGTCACCAGTGTCCAACTATTCTTACCGCGTGACACCGTACCAAACATATATATATACAAACAAATAAATAAACTATTTCACAGATTTCGTCTCCCTCGCTTTTTCTACACGCGTGTAAAATGGATTCCACGCGTGTCGAGATTAGCACCCTCACCGGGCTCCGGGCCTTCGGCCCGTCGCCCGGCTCGGGGATTAAACAAATAATTATGTAGTACAGTACTCATGGTCTGACAACCTCAACATGTCTGGCAATACAACCAGGAATATTAACTTTCACAAATAAAAGTTACAAACACAGTATCAACACTCATAAGACAATATATATATTTTTATATAAGGAGATATCTATGGGATATTTAAATTATTTTCGAGTTTGTATTCAATGATGCATTATTCAAACAGTCACGACTAATAATATATTTCTCCAATAATATTTCTTGTAGTTAAGCCCAATGTCTAATATGACGATATAGCATAAATATTTATTTTTTAACATACAAACACGGAAACTGTGAAATCTGAAAAAGAGACAACTCTCAATGATCACGAACCGCGGGCGGCTACGATCGATGATGATTCGATGAATCTGTCGTAATACGTTCTCACTCCCGTTTATAGTCCCGTGGAAGCTCAAATCAAGGATCCAAACATGTTACTAAGTCAAATATGTATATTCCTTGTCTCTTTGGAAAGAATCTTTCGTTTTGTCAGGTTTAATTCTCATAAGGATGTTTTTATTTTGCTCCGCTCCTCTTGAAAATTCAACATGAAACTATGGGAGAATGAGTATGAAATTATCTGCGCAGCGCAGTAGGCGTGGAAGCGTTAAACCAATCAGAGGCAAGTTTCAAACGGCTTGTCCCAGAGCCATTTGCTTTCCCGGGGGGGAGCTGGCTCTGGGGACGAGATTGGATTTTGCTTCATTAGTCATATAGGCAATATAATTTATTTAAGTGTAAAACAACTGTCAACAATCAACACAGCCAAGGCGGGGGCCGAGGAGGCGAGCATGTCGGACTCGGATTCGGAAGATGAAGAAATTAGCCCTCCAAAAAAAAAAGTGAAAACCAAACTGTACGAACAAAAATTCCGTTCAGATTGGCTGGGAGATCCTGCGTTTAAAGCCTGGTTAATCGCACCGTCGAATGGAAAGAGCGAGCCTTCATGCAAGGTATGCACGAAGAATATTTCTTGTTCAAAAACTGCTCTTCAAAGACATGGTCTTTCTGCACAGCACAAGCAAGCATGTCTACGTGCAACAAACCAGACTTCCATTCATGCTAGCCTTCAAAAGCAACAGTCAGCAGATATATACAAGGAGACCACGACAGTGCAGATAGCGGCCTTTCTTGCAGAGCACAATCTTCCGCTTAGACTGAGCCCCTCACTCCTAGAGTTGATGAAAGCAAGAGCCCCTAAGAATGGAAAAGAGTCAAAGTCCCTTCAAGAAATGCAGATGGGGGCCACCAAATGCACGAATGTAATTCGCCAACTGTATTATGCAAAAGAGTTGACTGAGATCCTGCGCCAAAAGCGATTCAGCATCATCCCAGACGAGACTACCGACGTGTCCACAGAGAAGCAGTTAGGAGTTTGTGTCATGTATGTTGACGAAAAGGATTTAACGCCAGTAACCAGATTTTTGGATATAGTTGAAGCCACCGACGCAGGAGCGAAGGGACTATACAAAGAGATAAAGGGGATCTTTGAAGAGAAATCGATACCTCTTACCAACATCATCGGTTACCCGTCAGATACATGCAACGTTATGTTCGGGGAGAATCTAAGTGTTTCAACCCTTTTGAAGAAAGATGTGCCACATGTTTCAACAATCAAATGTAGCTGCCATATGATCCATCTTTGTGCATCTCATGCCTGTTTGAAGTTGTCCACATCACTGGAGGACATGTGCAGAAACATCTATTCCCATTTCAGCCGATCAACGCTCAGACAGAAGGATTTCGCACAATTCCAAACGTTCGTGGAAGCCCAACCTCACAAGCTGCTGAAACTCGCTCAGACAAGATGGCTGTCCCTCGAAATCTGCGTAACGAGAATTCTGGAGCAATGGGAAGCACTTCGTCTGTATTTCATTGCATTCGTGGCGGATGGCAAAGATCCTTCGTACACAACAGAGAGTATTCTTAAGGGCTTGAGCAATAAGTTTGTGCTTGCTCAGTTAGAGTTTTTAAGCGCGCAGCTACATCGTCTCAACGATTTTAACACCATGTTCCAGACGACTGCACCAATGCTACATCATCTTAGAGAAGCGGTGAGTAAGCTACTGAAAGAAATTCTCAGCGACTTCATTCTCATCGACGTGGTCAGGACACAGGATCCCTTCACGATTAGCGTTCATCGCATGGACATTCGATTACCGTTGGATAGGGTGTACATGGGAATGTTGGCTACATGTACACTACAAGAATGTGGAGATGATCTCGATTCAGTGCTGAAAGTCAAGAAGGCTTGTGTAGAGTTTCTCGTTGAGCTAGTCACGCAAATACGATCACGCTTCATCATGAACGATCCAATTTTTCGCGTGGTAGAATTTCTCATTCCAAACAATGCGATCAATTGTTCACCGCCATCATTACACGAGCTGTTCTTGACGCTGCCATACTTGGGCGACGTTGCAAACAAGGCACATGCTGACCTGGAATGGAGAAGGCAATCTTTGGAGGAGTCGGCAGAATTGACGCCTGATGAACCGTCGCATATTTTCTGGCAGAAGAGGCTAAACGCAAAGACAACCAACGGATCTTTCAAATATCCAAATCTACGAAAAGTTGTCGCCTGCGTGATGTCCTTGCCGTTCTCGAATGCATCCGTTGAGACTTTTCAGTCTACTAAAGTTGATAAAAACCAGCATGAGAAATGCACTAAAGAGAGAAACACTCGTTGGTCTTATGCACGCCAACGAGGGAATGAAAGTCCATGGAGTTCATGCACACCAAGTAGCATTGGATGAAGATTTTTTGCGCATGGTTAAAAATGTGAAAAGCAATCTCACTGACAGTCAGGTTCGAGAACTTATCCGAGAAGAGTTGAAAAACCAGTGATTGATTAACACAGTACATATTATGCAAACGGGCGAACATCTGTTATTAAGCTATTTAAACAGTCAGACTCATATTAATAACAACAATTTTTATTTGTTGTCACATTTTGTTCAATTTTCATGACTTTTGTTAATAAAAGTAAATATTTCAGATAAAATTCAGAATTCCTTAGAAATTCCTTAAAAAATATAATTCCTCAAACAATTCCTTAAAAAAGTAAAAAAAGGTCGAAATTTCCTTAGTTTAAGGAAATTTCCTTAAAAGTGAGAACACTGGTCTAGTCTCCCTCGCAGCCGTTGTTAGGGTCGCCGTCCCAAACTCGCTCCCCACCAGCGGCTGCTCACTTGAGCAACACATTCCATTCCCTTTGTATAATGAACCAATGAGATTACAGCATTGATCACTGCTAAAATTAAACGCGAGCCTTTTGCCGAGCGACGAGGCAAGCGTTGTTGTGTAAAGCTTGTTTAATCGAAAGCTAATATTTCGAAAAGTTTAGCTTAGAACATTACAAAATTTACGAAGAATAATGTTTTGACTATGTTCTTTCTGCCCATGCAAACAAAGGTGCGTAAAAGTCAATGTGAAGCGTGTGGGCATCAGAGAAATATTCAGTTGGCCGTGTTGACACACGGTGTGCTCAAATTACATTACCGAAGAGTTAGTTAGTCACCCGAGTTAGGATTCGAGTTAGGATTCGAGTTGGGATTCGAGTTAGGATTCGAGTTGGGATTCGAGTTGGGATTTCGAGTTAGGATTCTGAAGGTATACTGAAACTTTAAACTGATCTTGGCGTTTACAGAATATATAAATACTGATTCCAATCAGCAAAATAAATAAATACAAATACCCTACCGTTAACTTGATTTTGAGACCACTGATGTTGGTGTTTGGTTTCTTCAGGTTCTCTGGTTTCTCTTCAACATATATTAAACCGGCTGTTTGTCTTCTTCTTTTCTTCGCTGTTCCCTTTTAAGCTAAGTAGCTCCGGTTTCATTTCGTTTCGTTAAACGAAACCATTTCGTTTCGCAAAATATGGAGATTTAGTTACCTTCACAGCTAGTCACCAGTGTCCAACTATTCTTACCGCGTGACACCGTACCAAACATATATATAACAAGACGCCCGCTAGGCGTTAACTCGGGCTACTGGGAATGGGCAATGGGCATGGTGATCTGTGGAGAACGAGATTGGTGGAGGAGGACATGTTAGAAAGCTAGTTAGAAACACACTCACTTGTTTTACAAAGAACAATTTTTTTATTGACTACCATTATAAACTTACATGCATGGACAACCTAGATTGGGACAACAATAGAATTCATATACTGAAAGCCATCATGACATTGCTTTAACTTTGGCATTGATACATATACTTTTAGCATTTATAAATATACTTTTGGTATTCGTATACATTGGTATTGATATTGGCATTAATTGGGGTTGCTCTTTTGTTAATACCAAAGTCATTTAATACCAGAGTAATAAATTGGTGGTTGACGGTTTAATAGTCCAACTCACAACTCCAACTGTGTGGTCGTAGGAGCCATTTACTTCAGACACCACTGTTAATTTGTTTGCTCCTTCACTAATACCAGATATATCAATGTTATAAAGTCATTTAATACCAGAGTAATAAATTAGTGGCTGACGGTTTAATAGTCCAACTCACAACTCCAACTGTGTGGCCGTAGGAGCCATTTACTTCAGACACCACTGTTAATTGTTTGCTCCTTCACTAATACCAGATATATGAATGTTATAAAGTCATTTAATACCGGAGTAATAAATTGGTGGTTGACGGTTTAATAGTGCAACTCACAACTCCAACTGTGTGGTCGTAGAAGCCATTTACTTCAGACATCAGTGTTAATTTGTTTGGTCTTTCATTAATACCAGATATATCAATGTTATAAACTTAAGTCATTTAATACCAGAGTAATAAATTGGTGGTTGACGGTTTAATAGTGCAACTCACAACTCCAACTGTGTGGTCGTAGAAGCCATTTACTTCAGACACCAGTGTTAATTTGTTTGCTCCTTCATTAATACCAGACATATCAATGTTATAAAGTCATTTAATACCAGAGTAATAAATTAGTGGCTGACGGTTTAATAGTCCAACTGACAACTCCAAATGTGTGGTTGTAGAAGCCATTTACTTCAGACGCCAGTGTTAATTTGTTTGCTCTTTCATTGATACCAGATATGTCAATGTTATAAAGTCATTTAATACCAGTAGTCCAGAGTAATAAATTGGTGGTTGACGGTTTAATAGTCCAACTCACAACTCCAGGCAACTGTGTGGTCGTAGAAGCCATTTACTTGAGACGCCACTGTTAATTTGTTTGCTCTTTCATTGATACCAGATATGTCAATGTTATAAAGTCATTTAATACCAGTAGTCCAGAGTAATAAATTGGTGGTTGACGGTTTAATAGTCCAACTCACAACTCCAGGCAACTGTGTGGTCGTAGAAGCCATTTACTTGAGACGCCACTGTTAATTTGTTTGCTCCAGCTTCATTAATACCAGATATATCAATTAATGTTATAAGTCATTTAATGCCAGAGTAATAAATTGGTGGTTGGTGCTGCAATGGTCCAACTCATAACGTCAACAGCATATCAATACTGCTGAGGCTTTTCATGATTCTACCAGATGTTCAGTTTTATCTAAAATATGAAGCAGAGAGAAAATAAGTGGGTTAAAAAGCAATTAAGCTATGGATGCATGGGAACTTTGCAATATTAAAGGACATTTTACATAAGTATACTTTTTTACTTACATTAATTTGTTGTCCAATGGTTCAGGTTGTCCAGGTGTTCAAGTCCATCCTTTTCAGGACAGAGGCACTGAGTATTGGTGCACCATCCCAAGTACAAGTGCAGTGTAACTGCACTAGTTCAGGGGTGGACCATTAGAAATCTTGGGAGGGGGTAAAAAAAATAATTTCTAAGCCTGACATTTTTTGTCCTATGTAAGCTCTGCAGGATATTTTGTTTTTGGACAATAAAGGAAAGGTGCAAACAGTTTGCCAGTATTCTCTGTATATTACCTGCAGGATTTTTTGATCACTTTCCCTTGCACAGGAATTTGTCCCCTCCCTGCAAGATTTCCAATGGCCCACCCCTTATTCATAAATATGGTTTGTGAATATGGATCCATGGATCTCTGAGGAGACTATGTACATGGTGTAAGATAAACTTGCTTGATAACAATTGCTGGAAAGAATTAGATATAACTACATGTAATTAATATATTTCCCTAGTTGCAATATTGTACTACGATTTTGATAGCATCATGATCAGAATAATACACATTGACTACACAATTGTCAATTATTTGAAATACTGTGGATCTAACATACACATGGTCTAATAAACTACCAGAAGAAATAAACGTAGGTTTTGTTACAATCTGAGTGTAATTGAGAGATTGCATTAAAGATTTTAGTGGTTGAACTTGATTGTCATTCAAGTAATTAATATTAAAGTCACCAAGAATCATGTCAATTGTATAACTATTTAACATGTATCCCAAACAAGCTACATATTGTAGGATGTTGGAGGCTTGCTTTCGATACAGCAAAAGAAAAGTTGTTTTTTCTTGGGATTTACTATTAACTATGTCAAATTTTAGTGCATTTAGTGAAGAAAAATATTCACAGTCTCTGATTTCTACAGTATTTCTTGTGCAAAGTGCCATACTTGAATATTTATCAGTATCATGATCTTGACGGTGGAGTTTGAAAGGACTGAGATTATTTAAAATTTCATTATCAAAATCCTGAGGTAGTAGTTGGGTTTCAGTAAGAGCTATGATGTCACTACTGAAAACTTTTGAATCAAATTTAATATCGATGCTATGTTTTTTGAGAGATCTTATATTTAAAAGTGATATGATCAAAACATTGAGATTGTCTTGGAATAGAGTTGTTGAATGTGGAACCATACATTCATTGTGTAATCTTTGGTATTCTTCAATAACTTTAGGATTTGCTTTAATATGTTTACTCTCAATTTGTCCTAAAATGTACAGACCTTGTAAAGAAGTTGCACGGCTTAAAGCAACATAAATTTGTCCATAGTTAAACGCTCTCTGTTTTATCAAGTCAGAACTGATTACAACTTTTTCAAGTGTTAGACCTTGAACCTTATGTACAGTACATGCCCAAGCAAGTGTAACAGGGAATTGTACTCTCTGTATTTCTGGGGAAGATGCTTTACCTGGTCTTATTTTGATCTTTGCTAATACAGGCTCAATGGGAACTACGTTGTTTTCTCTTGCAAAAGGGCTGCCACAAGTGTTAGTTAAGTCTTTACCAGCATTTGAGTCATCAAATTTAATATAGAGAACAGTTGGTTTTTGGTTATTTTGATTGACATCAACTTTAAAGACAGTTCCCATTTGTCCATTGATGAGTCTATCTGGAATACTAATATTTGTTGTAAGCATTACTCTAGCACCTTCTTTAATCAGAATTTCATAATCTAGTCCACCTGTTTCAGATCGTCCTCTTGCTAATACTCTATCAATATCTTGTTTCCTTACATTTGTTGGATATTGATCTTTAGCTTTAAGAGTAAATAAGGATCCAGAAAGTTCTTCTAGTTTTTTCTTGTTATGTTCATCAACAGGAGCATTTTCAGCCCAGATATGAAGTGCATCTGATGGGTAATTAGGATCAGATGGGGTTATTGATCTTGACTGGATTATCTTAATGTCATCTTCTGTTTGATTAGCAGTTCTTATCCTGTTAAGAAGTTCAATAAATGCTTGGTCATTTTTCTGTCTCATGATTTTATCATAGTCAATCGAGATATGGTCTGGAAACTCAGTTAAAGTCTTGTCTATCTTTTTGTTCGCCTTTATGCATTTTTGTGCACGGTGCACGGTCACTGAACACATTGTATTTTAGTATAATGAACGAATTGTCCAATAGCAACGTTTCAGTTCAATCACTCAACCGTGCTATTTAAATATTAATAAACCTAAAACAAAGGATGTGCACGGTGTAAGGTACGGTTCAACATAAAATCCCAGCTCATTATAGGCGCTTTGAAGTTTGCCGAATTTCTAGACCATATCTCGATTGACTATGATTTTATTAAGTTCTATCATTTTAAAGACCTTCCATGGATGGCATAGATTATAAGAATCATTTTTGTAAGTGTCAAATACAAATCTTTTACGTATCGGTGGAAGTTGACATAGATCACCTACAACTATAATAGTAATTCCTGCAAATAACAGAGAACTTGTGGTGCCAAATATTTCTTTTAATCTTTGGTGGATATGTAGTAAGGTAGTGTTTCCAACCATAGAAATTTCATCTATTATTATTAGCTTTAGGTCAGATAATGATAGTCTTAATTGTGTTTTCTTTTGATCTGACATTGCAGGTACATTATCACCAGTTTCTTTGGGAATAGCAAGACCAGTATTTATTGTTGTTCCATCAATGTTTATTGCAGCTACACCTGTTGGTGCCATGAGAAGAACTGTTGGTAATTCAGGGTTAATAGGAGGATGTCTAAAAGTTTTAACTGCTGTATGGTATATTGTTTTAATCAAGTGACTTTTTCCTGCACCTCCACCACCAGTTAAGAAAAGATAGATGGGTTCTATTTCCACAGGTTTTAAACTGTTCATGTTTTTCATTATATTGCGGCACCATGTAAGAAATGTATCATATGCATGACGTTGCTCCAAGGACCTCACAGTTTCACGTAATATATCATCAGAGATTTCTGTTGGTTGATTGTAAGAAGTCATTACTCCAGGGGAAGTATGCTGATTAGATTGTGGTGTTGAGTCAAGATGTGATAGTAATTGTTCATTAAATGATTCATGTGGGATTGAGTCGTCTTGCATTTCACCTTGTAAATCTGCATTTTCTTGATCATTTATTGAATCAAAATGAATAATATTGCCCTGATTAGATTTTAATACTTCAAAAGCCTCAGTAACAGCATCTACATCAGGTTCGAATATTGCTCTGTTGTGTTCAACAATAGCTTGGACATCAGGTTCATAGAATTTTGATGTATATGTTTGATCTGAAGCCATTAGATTACTTTCATCATGCCATGGATAATAGAGCATAAGTAAATGGTGAAAATAAGATTCTGGTTCTTTTCTTTTATTTGGTGTATGATATCTTAATACAGCCTTAACTTTTCTACATTTCATGTATTCATTGGTGTTAATCAATTTTATTTTTTTGGGAAGGCATTGTGTTGTATCACTTATGGTACTTTGCAATTCAACCAAGTCATCTGTTAGAACATCAGGTTGGCAATCTTTTGTTTCACTATAATCAATTTTATAATCTTTATAGTAATATGCAGAAAATTCTGCCAGACATAAGTTATCAACAACTGGAATTGATGTTGGTCTAATGCTGTAACGCTGAATTATATTCGACTTGAAGATATCTGTACTATCATCATCTAGTTCATCAAGCTCCACTTGTGCCTTAGCCACACGTATCCTTTTTTCTGGAAAATCTGTACTAACAAAAACTGTTTTGGGAAATATTTTTCTCAACCAAAGTTCAGGCATTGATCTGTAGACACATTCTTGTGAACTAACTTCTCTTGTAGAGAGAAAAGCAGCACCAATTTTTTTAAGGCCATCTCTAATATTCATGTTAGCAGCTTTTGCTTCTTTTGCTGCATTTGTAATAGCTTGAGAACATTCAGTTTCATCTTTAGTAAAATATGAGCAGACGTATGTTATGCATTTGTAGTGATTGAATACAGGTTGCAAGTCAACATTTGCTGCAAATCCCTTAATACCAGCAACAAAGTAATTGTTAATAAAACAGCTGTCTACAGGCCTTTTAAGGTGCAACTCAAAATCAGAGTCTGGTGATATTGATAGAGCCCAGTAATATTCATCCTCAGTGATACCTACTGATTTTAGAATGTCTGCATCATTTAATGTTTCATTATAATCTGGTTTGGATGGGTTTAGTACTTCATCAATTTTCTGTTTGACTGAGGTCAGAATCTGCGTTCGTCGGTCAAGTATATTACTCTTGATTCCCTCATCTAGATTATCATTAACAGGTTCTGCTACAATTGTTCTTTTGGAAAAAAATTGACCAAAATTAAATCTACAACTAATATTTTTGTATTTTCTGCAGGTTTTAGAATGGTTGTGCTTTTGATAGGTTTTTACTAACTCATGTAACTCTGGTTCTGTCTCTTCATCTGGAAGATAGGCTTGTACATGGTTATCTATAAATTCTACATAAGCTTCTTTGTTGTCAGAGGTAAGTTTGGGACAATCAGAGGTCCATATCAAGGCATGTAAATGAGGAGATCCTCTCATTTGAAATTCAACACGAAGCGCGTAATAGATTATTTTACCAATTGGGTTAAGTTGACTAAGCAGTACCTCAGTGAAAAATGTTTCCACTCTATGTTGAAAGTGCTTTGCAACAACAACAGGATTAAGATTTAACATCGAACATCTTTCATTGTAAGATAAAGCTTCAACTTGTTCATCAGTCATGTTTTTTCCCTGTGTTCTAGCTATAATCTGAAACAATTCAGGCCATCTAAGATCAGCACATGATAATGTCATAAACCATGTTGGAATCCCAAGTTGCTTTACCATGGCTACTACTTCATACATAAATTTTTGCCAGTAAGGTGGTGTGCCTGGGATTTGCCTTAAAAACAAATACGCCTGGTCTTGACAAATTAAACCTTTTAATTTGTTTACATCTGATTTTATTTGTGATGCAGTTACAGGTTGGCCATGTATTTTTTTTAAGGCTATATTAATACTGTCTGATACCTTTTTTTGTTCTGTAACAAACTGTGCAAAGAAAAGATATTCAGGGTTTGTTGCAAACCTTCCACTATAATGTAAAAGTCGAGCATTGAAGTATTTCACTGGTGACAATTTAATTTTTCTATCTTCAGTGAAGCCAAACTGTCCTTTTGGAAACAACACTGGAAATGCGAGCTCTTCACATTTTATGTCTCTCATTATTGATACAGGGTGTTTGTTTTCTCCAGGTGCAATATTGTACACTTCATTCCCTAATGAACAACTTTTATTACTTTGTATTGCTACAGGATAATCTGGTAATACAGACTGCAAACATGTCTCATTAGTCGCCTGTCTATATTCATTCAATGGGTCATCTTTTTCCTCAGTATCATCACCATCTGTAACATGATCATTTGTAACATGTTGCTTGCAGGTTTCTGTTAAGGACTTTCTATTTTTATCAAAATTCGTACCTGAAGTATTGTCATCTTGTTCTATAAAACTGGTAAGTTTTGCACTGATATTTTGAATATCAATTGTAATATTATTATATAATGGGTTGTTTAACTTGAGCCAGTTAAGTGCATCAAGAATGAACTGAGGACGCACTGCTTGAAAATACACATGACCTCTGAATTCAAGTTTTCGTTTAAGTTTCAACATTATAATACCTGATCTTTCTGGTGGGCGTGGTAAAACTTTACATGTATCATCACATTCAACTGGCACATTACAGATCGCTCCCTTAACTTTTCTTTGCTGTCCTTTTGGCATTACTATTATCTTCTCAAAAACTATTCGCTGTGCAATAAGAATTTGTTCAAGTTTTTCTAAACATGCAAGCTCAGCTGGTATGTTATCAACATACATGTTATTATAGATTGCCTGGCAAGGAATTTTCCCCTTTGACAACTTTGAATGGCAGGTTTTACAAATGTATTGTTTTTCATCAAACGACTTTACATCAGTGAACAGAGTTTCAGGGACATTTGTGTACTTACTTTGCTTTAATGACACGACTGATGTTCTGTAGAGTAACCGATTGCAAACAGAACATATATAATAAGGGCCTTCTTTTATTTTACTGCAAAACCTAGAAATATAATCATCCAAGTCATGTAAATCCATTGATAATTTACATTTTTTTAATTTATAGTTTTTTGTTTTAATTAGAACAACTTTCTTTTCCACAGGGTCCATTGATTTATATTTTTTTGTTTTTGTTTCAAGTAGATGTTTTTTTTTCATCGGATCCATAATTTTGTAGTCTAAAGCAGCTTTCTCAAGCATCAATTTTTTCTTAGCAGGTTCCAAATTTGCATATTTTTCACTTTCTTTGTCAGTACATAACCTTTTTTGTGTTGTAGACTTATGCTTTCTTACAACTTTTTGCCTCTCTGATTTTGTTAGTTGACATGAACATGACAAAAATTGAATAGTGTATTGTATTTCTTCACATTTAAGTTTTTCTGTGACAATATGGCAAAATTTATTAATGAGAAAATCTGTATCATCAAATCGTTCAAATAAATTAATTGTTTGCATTTCATTGCATGCCACCAAGAAATACTTTATTTGCCTTTTATTATGTTGAAAAATGCAAGATAAGCAATAGTTTGGAAGCCACAACAAAAACCCAGTATTTTCTGAAGTATTATCTAATATTAAACTCTTAAGGGCCAGTTTACTAGAAACAGAATGGGTAATCAAGGTGTCCTGGTGCATTGAATGAAATACTGCCTCAACATCAGCACCACATATATTTATAACATGTGGCATATAATCACATGTATATTTCTTTCCATCATTCAAGGCTTCCTGGTATAATAACTTGGCATATTCCGCAACAGCACTCAGTGTCTGATCATGCCAGTAACTACATGCCATAACAGTAGAAAAACTAATAGAATAATAGCACAATATTGCACAATATTGTTCAAAATCAAAATTATCATGATTAAGTGTCTGATTTTTACATGTTGAAGAACAGCAACTTGAATTTGATTCAGATGTGTTGGTATGCATATTTGTAGCTTTTATAAATTGTGCAATAGTAATTTTAATGCCTTTCAGCTCGAATAAGACATCAGGTTTGTGTAGATTTTTTAAATATTCCACCAAGTCGATAACTGAATTTACTTCCAACAATACACATGTTCCACGAGGGTGGGCCATACCAAATGAATCTCTTGCATGTGAATCAAATATTTTTAGTAAACCATTTGAAATAACAAAAATAGATACAGTATTACATGCAATTGTTAACAGAAATGAATTATAACTCTCTTGTATCAAACCTTGTAATGCACATTCTAAGGGCATGACATATGGGATGTTTTCATTCAAAGTAGTTGTATGGAGTCTACCAGAGTAACTTTCACTAAACTCAAGTTGATAATTTGTGTTTAGGACTGTAACCATACTGGGTAATTCAGTTAGTAATAAATAAGATTGCCTTGATAATCTTGACAATGCAGAATATAATTCATTACCAATATCCATAATTTGAATCAGGTCTCTTGAGTCAGTTATTGACTTGTTATTGTTATATATCAAAGCACACAAACTCATAGCTACACATTGTTGTCCTGCATTTGGACCAAATACATCAACATCACCTTG
Organism: Corallium rubrum; assembly: GCA_964035015.1. Lineage (NCBI taxonomy): Eukaryota > Metazoa > Cnidaria > Anthozoa > Scleralcyonacea > Coralliidae > Corallium > Corallium rubrum. The sequence goes on from OZ035997.1 coordinate 15,268,857, forward strand.
ACTATAAGGTGCATGGATAGTTTTACTAGGATCAATAAAAGTAGGACCAGGGTTCTTTTCAATGTCTCTACTAAGTTTAAACTTGCAACAATTCACCCTGTGGTTTAAGTTTTTGTAAGTACAGGTACATGTAGCTGATTCTATTAAGTAATTTGGGTGTAGTGTTTTTGTAAATGCCTTGTACCGCTCTTTATTATTTTTAAGAAATACAGAAGTATTCGGTGCAGCTTTTTGTTTTCTACGTCGTTTTGATGATATTTCACGCAAACCCTTTGCTTTTTTATTAACTTGGCGTAAATACCTTACTCGATTGCTCAGCAGCTTTTTCCGTTCATGGCTAAATGCATAAAGTAAACGATGGATACGAGAAGACCTGGGTACATTTCTTTTAATGTGCTTGCGAACAAGTTTACGTATTTTTCTACTTTTATTCAAAAGGCGAGCGAGTCTTTTAGCTGGGATTCTACTTGGCTCTCGATCACGTCGAGCAACATGGCGGTTATATTTTACTTCAATCACAATAAATTTAGCATAGCGAGATCTACATTCCTTTGTGTTTACGGTCTTTGACTTTACTGATAACTGGGACCTTTTTACATTCTCATATACAGGTACAATGTCAAGTGAAACAGGGTTATTCGATAGTAACATGCTTTCTGAATTATTTGGCAAAACCATGTGTGACTGTTCATGGAGAAAAGACACTGTCTCTCTCACAAGTGTCACTTGATGAAACATCACATCGACTTTATTTTGCACGACATTTGTAACACAATATAAAACAATACAGGCGAAAATAAAACAAATCATAAATATTAATAAAGTTACCTCGTATAATTTCCATACAGCGTTCATATAAGTGATGTAACATCGAGTCTCTTTGGGTATTAATATCAACACAGCATGTTTACCTGTCACTTGCAACTTGGCTTTATCAAGTAACTTCTTTGTGCTTCTATTCACATGGTTTGAGCAATTCAATGACACACATAACGTTGTATTCAAGTTTATATTCGTTTTTAGTTTTGTAAGTTTGGTATTCATAGTAAGATTGGCATTCATAGTAAGACTGGTATTCATAGTAAGACTGGCATTCATAGTAAGACTGGCATTCATAGTAAGACTGGCTTTCATAGTAAGACTGGCTTTCATAGTAAGACTGGCTAGTTTCATAGTAAGACTGGTTTGATCGCGGACCAACCCGTTTCGAAATCGCTCGGCATCTTTTAGAGTAGGTCTACCGCGATCGGCGTGTGCGATTGTAAACATTGTGAGCGTAGTCAAGAAGAAGATACTTCCCAGCCACATAACTGACTTTAAACACTTCCAAGCACGCAGCTGACCAAATTAAACACTTCGACTTCGCTTCGAACCACTTCGCTTCGAACCACTCGATCGAAAAGAAGGAAAGCACGTGTGACATCATAGATATATCACATGCCTGCAGTTTCGCAAAGCCTGTTGGGGCCATTTCGCGACAGAAAAAAAAACCAGACCGAAACCTAGACTCGTTCTACCACAGGTAGCCCGAGTAAATATATAAACAGCTTCCAGATTTTCGTCTGCCTTGCTTTTTCTACACGCGTGTAAAATGAACTCCACGCGTGTCGAGATTAGCACCCTCACCGGGCTCCGGGCCTTCGGCCCGTCGCCCGGCTCGGGGATCATTAAATTTAATTAATAAACAATAATTAATTATTACTTAGTAATTAATAATTAATTATTGTTTATTATTATTATTATTATTATTATTATTATCATTATTATTATTATTATTATTATTATTATTATTATTATTATTATTATTATTATTATTATTATTATTATTATTATTATTATTATTATTAAATCCCAACTCGAATCCCAACTCGAATCCTAACTCGAATCCCAACTCGAATCCCAACTCGAATCCTAACTCGAATCCCAACTCGAATCCTAACTCGAATCCCAACTCGAATCCTAACTCGAATCCTAACTCGGGTTCTTGCCGACCTCATTACCGAAGTCTGAAAATTATCTGCGTACCGCACGGCACTTGAAATCACGAATATTTTCAGAAGTATAGCTTAGAACTTCGCCGAATTTTTGAAGAATGCTATTTCGATTATCCTCTTTCACCACATGCAGGTAAACAAGCGTTGAAGTTATGAGCGTCAGGATCAGGGAAATAAAAGATGTAAACACAAGCCCGACGGAAATGGGGTGAACAACAAGAGAGCGACTAGTATAGTGTGTTTACTTGAAAGTTAATATTTCGAGTAGTTTAGCTTAGAAGTTCACGAAATTTACGACGAATGGTATTTTAATTATGTTCTTGCCGCTCATGTCAATAAATCCGTACGAAAACTTTTGAAAAGGCTACAAGTGTTTGTGAAATGTAGCAGGTCCAGCTAGCCTCATTCTCGGTCTCATTCGCAGACGTTCAGGTGTGCGTATTAAACTACCGGTCGAGAATATTGCTTCTTCTGCGTATTTTAATTTCTTTTCTTCAATGTTGCTCAAGCTAACCGAAGAAATCCTAAGACTTCGGGTGAGTTACTTGTTCTTGCATATTAAAAGCTTCACAAGCGGAGAAACCACAATAACATGGGCATTGGGCAATGGCCAGAAACCTTTGAGATTGTATCGGCGCTTGGTAAATCAGCTATTTACCACACTCGGTAGGAAAGTTTACAAACATCAGTATTCCCTTGGACAAATTGGACAACTGCTTTCCGTTGATAGGGATTAAGATCTTTTATTTTAAACGTTTTAAACGTAAATCACACACCTGCTCGCCATCAAAATACCGAGGCAAGGACATGCCAAGGTGAAGGTCGGCTTTCCAGATTTTGGAAGGCTTGCTCTGATTGGTCAGATGCGGGAATGGAATGTGTTGCTCGAGTGAGCAGCCGCTGGTGGGGAGCGAGTTTGGGACGGCGACCCTAACAACGGCTGCGAGGGAGACTAAAGTGGGTCCCACCCATAGAAATAAGACCTAGAATGCGTGCTCTGTCACGTGACAGGTGTCCAAATTAAATTTTATTTTGCCCTTATAGATCCGCCATTTTGAATTTTGCAAAGGGGTGGCGATAAATATACAACAATGATCGCCTCTCAAAATAAAGAATTGGAGGACGTTTCATAGGAATAAATTGGATACATGCATGACAACAAATCAGCCACATACACATTAGCATAAAATAAAACAATTTGCAAGACACTTGCTTTATTAAACGTACTAAAAACTATAAGTTCAAAATTATATTGCGATCAATTCACCACAATACAAAAAGCAACAAAAAGATAGGCTCATGCTAAACTTGAAACTCAGAAAAACGAAAAAGAAAAGAAACGAATCAAATTCGTAATGGAAACTAGGAGAAAATCTTAAGAAAAACACGGATTTAAAATGTCAATATAAATAGATGTCGAAAAGACTGATGTATAAAAAGTATGACAGGTGCATAAACATATTTTATATTTTAAAAATCACAAGCTAGAAATCCCTATTAGATTGGATAAAAAAGAACAAAACACTTACTGTCTCCTGGATTAATCCTCCACATTCAGTATAGATTACATACAGATTGGCAAGTGGGAATCATTCAAATATAATGTAAAAGAGTAAAAACACTAAAACCATTCGTATTAAAAGGCCGCTATCGTCGCCATTTCTACATCCAGAGTTTGATGTTCGAAATGTTTTGGCGAAGGATATTGCACTTCACATGCCTTTATCTTTAAATGCGCTAATCCAGTAAATTTCCCGGCGTAAAAAACAAAGAAATTCAGTGCTAAAATACATCCATCGTCCACTCCACACCGGTTACCAACAACGGCCGTGTAAAAAACTGTTAAAAAGTCCTAGGGCGAGTTCCTTTTGCCCTTATAAATCCGCCATTTTGCGGCGACAATTTTTTGACTGACAGGAGATAGGAGTCCGCATTCTATGTATATTATTTCTATGGTCCCACCCACTGACCTGTATATAACTGGACCGCTTGCTCTTGCCAAAAAAGTGGCCATTTGAACATGGCGTCAAATGGCGAATTTGAGTCCTTCTGCTCATGGGAGAAGCCACTGACCAGTGCTTGACACTGGTCTGTAGGCGTTTTATGCTATGTTATGTTCTTTTCGTAAAAAAACTTTTTTCTCTGTTTGAAAGTTGATCTAAAATGGCCAGTTTAATATATTTTTACGCTCCGTTGTTGGCAACTAGTGACACCTGGATAACACCAGCTTATAGTAAGTGCAGTTAAAACTTTCAATGTAGGCTGTCGGAATACAAAATAAATGTTTTTCATCGTACGTTTTTCAGTATATGATTGATGGTTCGGGTTTAAGTTTTAATAATCTTAACAGTTATGTTTACTTCGTATTTGCCTGCCTTCACTGGCCCTTCTGGTTCAGATTTCAATCTCACTGGAACATTTCAACATAAGGACAAACTTTTTCGCAAGAGTTGGACATTTGGTGAGAAATTCTGATGTTTTACAACAGTAAGCTCATTAAATCCTTTTCGAAAAGTACTAAAATGTGCCGAAAGCCTATGAAAAGTATTAAAATACAAGCCGTTGAATTGCCGACCTTGGTATTCACTTGTCAGTTCAGTTGTGCCTTCTTCATTTCGGCAACAAAAACAATTAAATATATGCAACAACAAAACCGAGTAACCGACAGGAATTAACAATATAACTGCTTTGTGTATTTATTTCTGTAGTGTTTATCTTTGAAAATATCAGCGAGTCAAGGATTTTTAATTTTTCTCTTCATTTTCACGGGATATTTTATAAAGCCTGCGTCTGTAATCCAGTCAAAATCATGGTCAGTGTTGTCTGCCATGAGCAGAAGGACTCAAATTCGCCATTTGACGCCACGTTCAAATGGCCACACTTTTAATAACTCAAAGATAATAGGAGCAAGCGGTCCAGTTATATACAGGTCAGTGGTCCCACCGGAAATGGCCGCCGCTAATCTATTTCCGACTTCACAGCCAGGACCGGATGCTCTATCCAGTATAATGAGTATATTATTTGAGATCAGTGGGTCCAAGACACTCAAGCAATCAAGCAAGCAAGATTTCGCCGACATTGTGGCTCCCGCTGACAGGTCAGCGGTAGCAGGGCGCCTATAAGATAGGGCGGGGAAACGAGCCGTGTGCCCTGAAGTATGTGTGATGCGCGGGACCCCCCGAATATTCGAACATTTGAAGGAGATTATTTACCTGCCCCAGTCCTCGCGCGTCTTTAGCAATGTCTGCCAAATATATTTTTTCTCTTTGCGACGTGTTTGTTCGCATGCAGCAAAAAAAGCTCAAAAAATTAAGTAACAATATTTATACCAAAGATAGATCTATTAATGAGGGTAATAGAACGACGAGGAGTGCTATTAATGCCAAAATCATATGAGTGATTACAAAATCGACCGACCGCGAAGCGGGAGGTTGATTTGTTAATCACGAGTATGATTTGGCATTAATAGCACGATTCAATTCGTTCTATTACCCATTAATTATATATCCTTCTGTAATCAGGTCATGTCCTCGTCTTCTTTGTTTTCGACAGCAAATACTTCATAGTAGCCCAACTTTTGGGTTCTAGACCTAGGCCTCTCAACAAAGTCAACATGGCCCGCAAAAAATGCAAATGTCAGGCGGCCATTTCTTTTAATATACGGAGACTCGTCGAGGAGTTATTTTAATAATAAAGTGAATTTATGAGGAGTTCATACAATTATATGTGAGGTGAAACCGGGAGTTATTGATAAAGAATGACAAGAACCAAAAATGTGAGTAATTTAGTGCTGTTTGTCTTTACTTTATAGTGTGTTTATACGCATGTATTTATAAACACACTCATGCAGTTTAAGCTTTACTGTATTTCACCGAGTGTTGCTACTCTACTGACTAAAATATTTAAGAAATACCTGGGTGCCAATCTGGATAATACTTTGTTTTTAATTTGTTGGGGACACGACACTGTTTTCAAAACGTATACAAAAAAATACAAATTTAAATTCTATATTTTAATATTTAAAATCCTCCATTTTTTAATTTTTTGAAAAATCCCGGAAAATCCTACAGCTTAGGTGCTGAACTGTGATTGGACAATTTTGATAGCTAGCTTGATTTCCATTGGCTGAAGCAGGTGTGCGATTACAGCTAGCAAGAGGTGCGATTAATGAGGGTAATAGAACGACGAGGAGTGCTATTAATGCCAAAATCATATGAGTGATTACAAAATCGACCGACCGCGAAGCGGGAGGTTGATTTGTTAATCACGAGTATGATTTGGCATTAATAGCACGACTCAATTCGTTCTATTACCATTAATTATATATCCTTCTGTAATCAGGTCATGTCCTCGTCTTCTTTGTTTTCGACAGCAAATACTTCATAGTAGCCCAACTTTCATGTTCTAGACCTAGGCCTCTCAACATGGCCCGCAAAAAATGCAAATGTCAGGCGGCCATTTCTTTTAATATACGGACACTCGGCGAGTTTTTTTAATAACAAAGTGAATTTATGAGGAGTTCATACAATAATATGTGAGGTAAAACCGGGAGTTATTGATAAAGAATGACAAGAACCAAAAATGTGAGTAATTTAGTTCTGTTTGTCTTTACTTTATAGCGTGTTTATACGCATGTATTTATAAACACACTCATGCAGTTTATGCTTACTGTATTTCACCGAGTATTGCTACTTTACTGACTAAAATATTTAAGAAATACCCGAGTGCCAAATCTGGGTAATAATTTGTTTTTAATTTGTTGGGGACACGACACTGTTTTCAAAACGTATACAAAAAAATACAAATTTAAATTCTATATTTTATCCTCCATTTTTTAATTTTTTTAAAAATCCCGGAAAATCCTACAGCTTGGGTGCCGAACTGTGATTGGCCAGTTGTGAGAATTAGGCTGATTTTTATTGGCTAAAACACGGGTGCGATTACAGCTCTGAAAGAGTGCGATTAATGCTCAAATCGCACTCCTGTAAACCAATGAAATTGCAGCATTTGGGCCTGATTACAGAAGGATATATAATTAATGCTCAAATCGCACTCCTCTAAACCAATGAAATGGCAGTATTTGGGCCTGATTACAGAAGGATATATAATTAATGCTCAAATCGCACTCCTCTAAACCAATGAAATTGCAGTATTTGGGCCTGATTACAGAAGGATATATAATTAATGGAGTAACCGTCCTTGGATTTGCTAAGTTCTGGTGCCAGGGCAAGTTATTAAATATTTTACAAAACGAGTGCGAGTTGGAACTGCGGAAGCCGCCATGATGAACGAAACAAAAGTTTGCTGGAAGAGAATTCACATTTCCTCTTTATATTTTGGTTTCTGGTGAAGGATGATCATACGGTAAGAAGAACATGTATTCTTTTGTCGATTAAAAATATAAAAGTGACCACAAGACGCTTAACTACCTTTCAAATACGTACATTTTCAGAACATTCGGGCCAGGAAAATTTCTCAACTGTAACCAAATTTTTAGGCTGCAATCAACACGCTATTGCTAAAAAAGCTCAAAAAATTACGCGATGAAATTTGAGAGGAATAAAGTTTAATGCCTTCCAGACATGTACTTAAAAAAGCTAAGTTCTGGCTCGTTTTTGAGTTAGGAAATAATTAAAATGTTCTATGCGTGGAGCAAAATTAGACAAGGAAGCCATAAATGGCTTCGGCTTCAACATTGGAAATTTTAGTCGTTTTATACTTAAGAATGCCTTCCACCATGTTATATGAACAGTACAACGTATGAATAACAAAACAAAAAACTTACACCAACAATCGAGTCAGTAGTTGCAGCATTATAAGAGATTTAATCAACGTCCTTGAATTTCACATGGATTTTTTGTTTTGATCAAAATTTGCAGTTGGCCGCGCTCGCCCCATGCCTAAAGTGCATCACACATGTTTCAGTACGTCAGATTGGCGTTTCACCGCCCTATCTTATAGACGCCCTGGCGGTAGTCACAAAAATAAATGGCCGAGTTCAAACCGTGGATGCGACTTGCGTTTTTCTTCATCTCAATTTTTTTTCTGAATATTGTCTTGAAAATTTTCTTTGTTATTTATTACCTTTTTCTTTAAAAATTAAAGTTAAACAACTTTCTTTATTTCAAATATTATACTTTAATTAAAGGTTTAAAACTATATTTTGAATTGTTCCAACGGCTATTTCCAGGCTCCTATGAAAAAGAGCGCGAAGGTGTTTTTCTAATCAGAGGGTATATGCAAAGGATATTCACAAAAATTCGTGTAAAAGAGGGCAAAGGGTTGTAGTGGTCTAAGAAGCAGTCTAACGTTTCGAGCAAAGGCCTTTTGTTAGGCCCTTCGCGAGTAATTTTCTCTCTGACGAAGGGTCTAAGGCTTGGAACGTCAGACTACGTTCCATGCACGTTTCGGCATATTTCCAACCTTTTTATGATATTTCACTTTGTGTTTCTTCAACACTGCCCACGCAGGACCTTACTATGATATCACTGTTTGGATTTTCTCAAGTAATGGCTATATATCGATAATTTATAAGATATAATAATATATAGCTTCAAAAGGGCACTTTGTTCAGGGGTTAAGACTTCAAAAGGACACTTGAAACACATGTTTTATCAAAAAAGGGAACTTTTCTGTTGCAAAAAGGGCACTTCATGACAATGTTGGGGGGGGGCACATGCCCCGTCCCCCCCGGTTCCTACGCCCCTGTATATAGGTCCAATAATATAGGCCATTCTATGCTTTTATCGCAAAATACACAATTCTTGTAGGTGATCCAAACACAATCATCAATAACGACGTATTTTATACCATATAATTTTTCATCTAAAAGAAAGACGAGAAGTAATTTGTTTATATAGTCCAAAGAGTAATTATCGCACCGCTATTGTTGTAAATATACAGCTACAACGTCAACTACGAGCGTTTAAGAAGTTAACGACAAAGAAAGTTAAGTATAAAGTTTATTTAAAACGATTTAAAAATTAAATGGAAGCATGGAGTTACTCAAAATTGTTGTACACATATTAATTTACATATCATATTCATACAGTGGAGAAACTCGACGTTTTTTTTATATGTCTACTTTTGCCATTTTGTCAATTTCTTTTAATAATCTATTTTGGGAAAAAGTAAAACAATTGAAATATTATTAAAAGGAAATAAACTTGTTCTTAAAGAATTAATAAAGATTACACTTGTTTCGGCGAAAAAACACTGTTTGAAAAAAACAATGAAAAAATGCACGCTTTTTGAAGTCAGTTTTAAAAATTGCGAAAAGTTAATGAAAAATATTTTTCATTAACTTTTCGCAATTTTTAACCAAAACACTTCAAAAAGCGTGCATTTTTCAATTGTTTTTTTCAAACAGTGTTATTATACCAATTTTACTGCAGAGAACTTGGAACAGTTTTTTCACTCAGTCAAAACAAAGTTCCTTCGCCAGAATTTGACGGAATGTCAAAATTTGTACATTTCTCGATATATTAATTAGACAAAAACGTGTACTAGTGCAGCCAATCTACACCTAAAGATCTAAACATGTTCTTTACTTGTACTATGTTTTTCTATGAACCATCGAATAACTTCCACAAAAAAAAACCCTGATGGAAACCGATTGCGGTCCGGTCCTAATATAAGGGACCTTTAGGCTTGTGACAAACGGCGTATTTTTCATGCGCCGTATAAAATATGAGAATTAAGTTCGTGAAAAATACGCCGTCTGTAACCATTAAATACGGCAATTTCATTAAGTTCGACAGTGCCATTAAACACGACGAGCGCAGTCGTATAATACGACTCAAGTACGGCGTTGGTGCAGACGGCGTACTATTCATGCGCTGAATAAGTAGATAAATGCACGAACCGTATGCAGACTCGGAAGCATCTCCAAACACATGTAACTCTGTAAATTTCGGTTCTTCACTACTCTGGCAACAGCATCGCTTTAGCGAAGTGGTACCGCAACTTCTCGTAAATTCCGGACAATCACCTTCCACTTGGAACAAATACTCTCGTCTACAGGATCATCCCACTTGAATTGCTTCTGACACAGCTCTTGGAATATCAACTTGAAGGTCAAGACAATAGGAGAGATTAGACCAACAGGGTCGTAAAAATGGGATGCAACGCTGACAATGACTCGTTTCGTAATAATGACAGTCCCTGCAGCGGCTAAAATCTTAGAGAATTCAAACTCCAACTCATCACTTTGGTGGTTCCATCTCTGTCCAAGAATCTTTGGAGTAGACTCGCTGTTCTGGGTAAAAAGTGACTGGGCGTATCCTTGATCTTCTTCCGTTACACTTGCTTGAGATGTTCTCGGTTGTATCTTCTGGAATTTCCTTCTTCGAGTGTCTCCACCACTCTCTTGGAATTGCTTTTCCACTTACGCATGTTAAAACCTCCATCGTATCAGCTAACCTTGATTTAATCTTCTTACACAGTTCCACTGTAGAGGACACAGTGCTTGCTCCTGAGGCATAATCATCAACGTAGAGAGAGAGACTTCAACACTTCTTCCACGAATTGTGGGTCAGATGAGGCATGCTGACTTACATGGTAACGGATAGTAGCATTGGGGATAAAGGGACTTGATGCCACTCCAAAAACCACTCTTGCAAATCTCATTGGCTTTATTGTGGGACAGCTACTAGGGGGATCGTCCACCCACAGGAATCGCAGAAAGTCTCTGTGTTCTGGAGCAATCGGGATATGTTAAGGAACGCTTTCTCAATATCTGCTGTAACAGCCACCTTATTCATTCGGAAACGCACTATGATGTCGAAGATTAGTGGTGAAAGTGGAGGACCTGAATGCAAGCAGTCATTCAGACTGGGACCATTCTTCTTAGCTGACGCGTCATATACACATCGTATCTTGTGTCGTATCTTTGTCCATTCACGATGGGGAAGATAATGAAAAGTTCCTGCTGGACACACATCTTCTACTTGGACAGTTTCAATGATTCCTCCTTCGTGCTGTTCGATCCAATCCTTGATTATCCCCGAGCCGGGCGTAGGGCCAAAGGCCCGGAGCCCGGTGAGGGTGCTAATCTTGACACGCGTGGAGTCCATTTTACACGCGTGTAGAAAAAACGAGGGAGACGAAATCTGGGAGATAGTTTATTTGTTTGTTTAATAAAAGTCGCGTGCTGCGTAGGCAGTGTAAAAACAACAATCGAAATATAGTAAGGTTAGATATACTTCCGAAACAGAGAACGTAGGAGTCTAACGTTTCGAGCGAAGGCCCTTCGTCAGAGAGAAACGTAAAGAGTGTAAACAAACAACGAGCTTATATACGAAAGGTAATCATGTGACCAAAAATAAGCCAATCAGATAAAAATGACAATAACAAACTGATAATGAGATGTGAAAAATTAGTCAATCAAATCAAAATAACAATTAACAAATCGATAATGAGATGCGAAAGACATTTGCTATTCATACCGTCGATGAGCAAGAAGGAGGGGGTGTAAAAAGAACAAGCTGAGAGTAAAAATAAATAAATAAATATATAAAGTGAAAACGCCGTTTGCGTCCGTCCTTACTAAACAGAAACAATGTCTTCAGAGGTGTTAAATAAAAGAAAAACGTTCATTGAGTCCGTGA
>OZ035997.1:15285458-15385458 GCA_964035015.1 Corallium rubrum
AAGGCAGTCTCTCATTATATGTCCAGACTTCAGACAAACGAAACACTTCCCTTTCCTACGTAGAATTCCTCTTCTGGCAGCTACATCAGTGACCACCTCACATTTCACTGAAGGGATAGAACTTCATTAACGTTCCAATTGCTTTTATCAATCTTTCTACTCAGTAAAAGTAAGCTCTTCGGGAATTCTACTCATGATAATTGGAACTAAAAGGTTACCATATGATCCAGATGAAACTCCAAGGTTCCGCAAACTTCTTAGGTGTGTCTCGATAGTATCGTATGACTTAAATAGTTGAAAAATGAATTTCCTTTTAAAGAATCTTTTTATTTTCTGTTGTACAAAGCAACAGAAATACGGTAGGAAAGCGCAGACATTGTCTGGTTTCTTGCTCGTGCTGCAACCGAAGTGGCGAGAACTATTACGTTCGCTGCTTTTCCTGCAGGCTCATCGATTTTAACTCCGCAAGCACCACAATCACGGCTACCCCCCCCCCCTACCCCTCCCCCCTCCCTCCCTCAATCTGTCACTTGCTTTACGTTACTAAATCATGACGCCATTAGACGCTTTGGATAAAACAACATCACTTACGTTACGCAAGTACGCTGCGGATTTTTTTGGTCATGCAGTCTCTGGCTGGGATTGGGGGCTGTGGCGCTTAATTTTATCATTACCAACACACCGTGACTGTCTGTAGCTGAGAAGGCGACCAGAGTTTATTAGCTCACAAGCCTATCTTCGCTTGGCTGTTTTACCGATTCGTTTTGTCGTTCAACCGTTGTTCTTTGAAAGGGAATTACTATAACCAAAGCGAAATGTCATGAAATTTAGCTGGCAATGTGTCATGATGTTTGTCTTCTTTTCTCGTTCTGATATGTCTGTTAGCTAGTGTTGAATGCGTAATTAAGATATTTGAGGAAGATCACTAGTGACTTTCATCAAATATCTTAATTACGCATGCAAGAAAAATCTATTGTAGTCTTTTGTAGCTGAGGGTGTTTCACCGGGATATCCAAATGCCATCTCGTGATCAAATGGGCCTTTATTATTGGTTAATTAGCTCATGAATTATTCATGAATTTGAGAATAATATATAATAGAGCTCGTTTACTGCGCTAACTTGTGAGTGTTAATTATGGTATTATCGTCACTCAACATAAATAAAATACCTTCTCTCCACCATGAATTACATCCCTTATCTTTATTTTTAGTTAGGTTTATTAAGTGATTAATATAACCTATTTACAAGTCAACAATTTTCTATACTGCTCATGATAACTTTCATATGGATTTCTACTATGCAACGAAAGTCGCCCAAACGAAAATTGCATAGTTTTTAGGGATATTACTTACCAAAACAGAGAGCTTTTGCCAAATTATGTAATGGTTTAAATTACAGGCGCAAGTTACCAATAGCCCCCCTATTGAGGGCATTACCAAAAAATATTTAAATCTCAAAAACACCATTTTCTGCATTTTAAGTAATTTCCTAAGGGCTCCGGGCAGCTCTGTTACCCCACTGTTTTCTGTTAATTTCCAATGCCCTCGCCAAAACAAACATGGTCAGCGGTATGTCAACAGCGTTTGCCATAAAAAATCAACCAAACGTGACGTTATGTGGAAACGATCTGTACCTGTGAAGTCACATTACATGCATTGCATTGTTTTATATACCCATAATCTGAAGCTAAATAGCCTAGGAATAGCTGTTTCCAGATATTTAAGATTTGTCAAATTAACACAATGTGTTGCGTTTTTCAACAGTAAAAAAAGTTATTAAACTGCACTACAACAAAAAAATGGGTCATTTACGCTTCCCAAAAACATTTGACAAATATAATTGTTTACGCGACTTTTGTTGCTCAATCACTGTATTTTTGAAGGTCAATGTGCATGGTTTCAATAGTGTAGAAGCGATCAGTTGTGATAATACTATGTTTATTGCATTGAATAATAATAAACAAGATGTTACCACAAATTCTTGCTTCCATTGTAATTTGTCGTTATGCACTGAACATTCAAAGAATTAATGTGGTCTTGTTTTGTTTGAAAATTTCATTGCAATGAAAGAAATTAGAAAATCGAAAAATTCTGCCACGGTAAGAACACTTGCTCCAAGTAAAAGTCCAAACATTCCTCCAGCTTTAGCTAAAAGTAAAAACAACAAAACACAACACGATTTGTAATCTAACCTGTAAAGTAAATAACAACCTGAAGATAATACTAGGCATTCCTTTAACTTGATTAGCTCATGCAGTTGCATGACAGTTTATTTGCAATATATGAGCACTGTCATGGAATCCTAAAAACAATCATGACAAACTCATAGAGAATTAACTTCCAAATTGCCTTTTTCAGTTTTAGTATTTTGGTTTCTTTTGGTTATCTTTCCGACCGCAAAAAAGCCCCAAAACAAACAAAACACAACAAACAACAAAGCAAAACAAACCCAAAAAACAAACAAAAAAAAATCCCCCAACAAAAACCAAAACAAACAACAACAACAACAACAACAACAACAACAACAACAACAACAACAACAACAACAACAACAACAACAACAACAACAACGACAACAACAAACAAAAAAACCCAACAATTTGATATTTACCGTATATAGAACCTAAGGAAATATTTGAACATTCATGTACTTCTTAACCGAAAAATAACGTGTATTGAAATTCTGATCAGAGTCCATTAGCCCAGAATCAAACTTGTAACCATCTGCCACTAGTGAGAGCGTCTAAACATTGAGAAACTCGATCGACTTTAAACTATATGGACTGAATGTATTTCTCAAAAAATGCATGCAACAAATCGTAATACACGTGGTAAGGTCCATACGATCCTAACCTCCATGCACAACCCAAGAATCCGACGTACATATTTTAAGCGCCTATAGCTATCTCTACCTTCGGTTGTTGGTTCGTATAACCATCCTAAGACACATGGTACGGTACATACGATCCGCACTCGATCTCAAGCTTTATGCCGACTATTACTATCCAATGTATGCCATAGCTATGTTGGACATACACTGGTGGACAAAATTAATAAGCCATCCTAAAGGTCCGTTTACACAGGCGATTTTTGCTGCGATTTTTCTCATCCTGACGCATGCAATTGAATGAACGACTGGCAAAAGTATTGAAACATAAAGCTTTGCACAAGTAGTCAAATATATTCGTATGTCAATCCAATCAATCGCATGTGTCACAAGGAGAAATCTCGCAAAAAAATGTGCTATCAAAAAAAGTGTTGTGAAAGAAAATCCATAAGAAAACAAAATTGATGTACTTCCAGAGCTCGATATAGTTATAAAATCATAATTAATGCATGTTTACTGTATATTAGTAACGAATCCCTTCTCAAAATATCTTTGTTGAAAATATCATGCATGCATTTGCGCTTTAAAATATATATCATAATATGACAATTAAATGAAACTTTTAAATATTAATTAAGAAAATATAAACATTTACCAAATAAATTTTCCAGCTGATATTTAGGAATGTCTTCAATAAGATTATAGTTCAAGTTCTCGAGATATATTTTAATCTGCACCGCATTTTCCCTGACAAAGAAACAAAATAATCTATGTGAAGAAAGAATTACATTAGAAATTACTTCTTGCCAGCAGGGGCGCAACTAGAAAATTTCGAGGGCAGGGGTTGAACGCAAAAAAGGGCAAAGTCGTTCAGTATTCTAAACAATTTGGGATACTGGTGTTTCAATTGCGTCGAATTTGCTACCCGAATTGGAGAATTTTTGGTAGAAGGAGTTTCCTATTTGGATGTCATGGTTTGTAGACTGAGAGCCAGAGAGTATATTCTTGCTGTATACGTCAACTAAAGCAATGTTAAGAAAGGCTTTCCCAACCTATGGACAGTCTCTTTGGTCTCTTTGTTCGAATAGAGTTTTGGATAATAGATTGAACAATAATATAAAACACAATCCGATAATGAACATCTTGAAAAATCGCAAACTATGGATAAAAAATAGAACCAAAAAAAAATGAAATAATATTTCAACTTTGTTTCAAAGTCATCGTCAGACCAAGTGACTAAAATCACATAATACGTTCTTCATATTTACAAAAAATATACTGATGGATAACAAAATTCTAATTTTAAAATTTTAAAAATATACAAATTAAGTGATCGGCTAGTGTATAGGACGAAACTGACAGATTAAAGGAAAATTAATCTTATTTACGGAAACCGTGTCGGCTGTCTTAGGAGTTAGGCCTTTAGATTAATTGAACAAGCTTTGCGAGGTTACTTTAGTAAAAAAGGGTTTCGTAAAGATAACGTTACAATTCGTAATTTGTTAATATAAAACTTTTTTGATCCAGATAGTAATAAAATTCTTTTAGTGATACAGTGAGGCTTTACTTCGGCATTATAGTAGGGGTATATATAGCCGGAAATAAATTGATTCTCTTTGGCCTGCATGCATTGCATTTTTTGCAAGTGATAAGAAAATTTTCAGTGAAAAGACTTGTGATTCCGAAAAAAAATATTTGATTGAATTTATTTTCATAGCTTTAAATGTTCTAAATTGTACGTTGGAAGTGTACTATATAATAATAACACCTTTTATGAAGAGATTTAATAATCATAAAAGTAGTATTAAGAGGAAAAAAGTCAAAGAAGAATGCCTGCAAGATTTGATTTTGATCTGATTTAATAACTTTATTGAATATAGCAACTCGCCTTCGGCTCGTGATTGTATATTCAATACAACACGGCCGCTCGTGTTGTAAACATTATATATATATATATATATATATATATATATATATATATATATATATATATATACGTGTGGGTTTTGGTCTACGAAACGTAAAGAGTGCTCGATAACATATAGTTAGAGCAAATATAGATTTTCGCTTACCTCAAAAGTCTGCAACAGGCTGTTTCATCTAAAAAGAATCTTCAGGCAGATGACCTCAGGTCATCTGCCTGAAGATACTTTTTTAGATGAAACAGCTTGTTGTAGACTTTTGAGGTAAGCGAAAATTATATATAGGCCTATATATATATATATATATATATATATTCTACACTCGAATTTTCCTTCACCCTAAATCCTTAGAACATGCTATATATATATATATATATATATATATATATATATATATATGTATGTATGTATGTATGTATGTATATATATATATATATATATATATATATATATATATATATGTATGTATGTATGTATATATATATATATATATATATATATATATATATATATATATATATATATATATATATATACACCAACAAGTTTTATTTGTATGCCTAAAATTGAAGGTCGAATTAGATAATTATGTATATATATATTTTGCGCCAGTGAGCAGCTCATGCATAATAACAGGGAACCAAGTGATGACTGGAATTTATCATATAATGAGCGATAAATGACAGCAAAACTTACCCAATGTATCTGTACATATTCTTTACATCTTCCTCGTCGCTAATGTTTCCAAAAACGTGTTTTGCAAGCAAGGGCGACAGCGATTCTTTTCCATGTTCACTAGGATACTGGGCGTAAGACAGTCGTGTTTCGTATGTAGTCAAGTGGCATGGTTGAGGACAGGAGCAATTTTTCAGTGACTGTGTGGTAAATTCAACTACAAATGAGGTTGAAAACTTTAAAAAACCCCAATTATGATACTTTTTATAAGTAAAAATACATTGACCCAGCAACCCAACCCAAATTTATTTTTTTACGTTATATTTAAGAACAATATATTTCGTAGAATCGTATTGGCTGAATGTAGACTTTCCAAAAGTCCTTTCCACTCTTCCGCGCGCTTCTCTCTTGCGCATTTGAGATCTGCTCGCTCGCGACATCGTCGCTCGTTCGTTCGTTCGCCACTCGCCGTGTGGGGTAGTAGGCTAGTTGTCGACCTGTGGCAGATATATAT
The DNA here is from genome assembly GCA_964035015.1 of Corallium rubrum. Classification (NCBI taxonomy): domain Eukaryota; kingdom Metazoa; phylum Cnidaria; class Anthozoa; order Scleralcyonacea; family Coralliidae; genus Corallium; species Corallium rubrum. Next base: position 15,291,397 of record OZ035997.1, read on the forward strand.
ACGCTGAATGAAGCAGATATATATATATATATATATATATATATATATATATATATATATATATATATATATACGCTGAATGTTCACCAATAGCGGTGCTATCTTGAATTCGCAATGCATTGTGGTCTATCCAGGGTAACATGCAAACTCAATTAAAAAGGTGATTGTGTAGTGTTGAGACACCATGAGGTAATTTTTCTTTATAAACACTTTTGTGGTAACAATGTCTGAATATGATCATTGTGATGTTGGTAAAAGCAACAATTCTCAGACGTATAAGGATAGATTCATGACATATGTATCCATATACGTCCAAGCATTATTACTCTTTAATATTACAAGTTCATATTTAGACATTGCTAACCATTTACCGGGCATGGTTGCCATTTGGCAACTGATTACTCGGGCTACCTGTGGTAGCCGAGTCTAGGTTTCGGCTCTGTTATTTTTATTATCTTTTTTTGTGTCGACAAATTGCAATTATTGCATCATCCCGATAGGCTTTGCGAAACCACGCGGTGGCGGTGTATCATGGCTGATTTTCATGCAGGAGCGTGCAGGAGTCGTGCGTTTTTTCTCCGGCTGACGACCTTTGGTTGTGTTGTTCGAAGTGAATTTGAGTTTTAATGATAAACACGCTCGCAATGCTTACAATAGACTATGGTAGGCCTGGGTTGGTCGGCGATCTCGATAACCGTACGCTGAAAATGTGTAGTACTCGATCAAACTTTATACGAAAATTCTCGATTAATGTGTTCTCGATCAATTTACATGATCTTACATGTGTTAATATTAATTAAATTGTCCTGAAAATGTTGCTCAAATGCTGTAAATCAAAGAACAAAGAAAGTTGATAAAGCCAACTTGCAAGTGAAAGGTAAACATGCTGTGTTTTACATCTTCATGATCGAGGTTCACATTTAACTGGACTGACTTGTGTCTGTGAATGCTGTATGTCGTTTCCTTTATTTTTGCTACCATTTCAATGTTTTGGTACACCAGTATGGCTGCCATTTCAATGTTTTTGCACACCAGTATGGCCACCATTTCATTGTTTTGTGCACCCGTATGGCTACCATTTCAATGTTTTTGCACACCAGTATGGCCACCATTTCAATGTTTTGGTACACCAATATGGCCACCATCTCAAATGTTTGGCACACCAGTATGGCCACCATCTCAATGTTTTGCTACACTACTATGACCACCATTTCAATGTTTTGGTACACCAATATGGCCACCATTTCATTATTTTGGTATGCTTAGTATGGCCACCATTTCATTGTTTTAGTACACTAGTATGGCCACTATTTCATTGTTTTGGTACCCCAGTATGGCCACCATTTCATTGTTTTAGTACACCAGTATGACCACCATTTCATTGTTTTGGTACGCCAGTATGGTCACCATTTTATTGATTTGGTACACCAGTATGGCCACCATTTCAATGTTTTGGTACACCAATATGGCCACCATTTCATTGTTTTGGTACACCAGTATGGCCACATTTCATTGTTTTGGTACACCAGTATGGCCACCATTTCATTGTTTTGGTACACCAGTATGGCCACCATTTCATTGTTTTGGTACCCCAGTATGGTTAATAGTTAATAGTCTATTAAAAACTTCACTTAGCAGTTTACAAATAAACTGAATTGTGTGAGTTGTACAAGAATCGTAAGATTAAATGTATATACAAACTAAAATATTTTACAAGTTACAAATGAGATAGTAAACAAAATTTTAAAATAAAACACGTTCGCTAATGTGACTAATTACAATAAAATCGAAATTGTAGAATTAACTATTAGCTATGAATCACAAATGACTGTGACTAAAACTTATATGACCTGTTTATTTCATTTGCGGTTGATATTACATAAGTGTTTAAAAATCTCTTGGTGTTCACACAGGGTACCGTGAACTCACGTTGCTTTCTCAAACAATGATGTTGGACAGTCCTTGCTGGAAGTAAGCAGTGAAGCTTATGATCTGGATTACCTTCAATGTTCTTAAACAGTTTTAGGCAGGCCTCATTTCGTCTGGAACGGAGAGTTAATAAATTGCTTTGTGTTAGACAGTCCATGTAGCGATTACCTGGGTAAATAATGGAAAGTACTCTTTGTTGCACTCGTTCTATAGCATCGCTGAGATAATTAGGTAGTGCATAATGGAAAACTTGGGTACTGTATTCAAGGATAGGTCTAACACATGTACAATAAAAGAGTAATATTTCCGATGCTGGAATTTTAGCCCGTTTGAGTTGGATAATAAAGTAAATTCGCTTGTTAGCTTTTTTTACAATGTTGTTAACGTGTTGGTTCCATTTTAGGTCACTACTAATGGTTAGGCCCAAAATTTTAACATGTTCAACAATATCTAGGTCGCTGCCATTGACACGGATACTAGGGAATTCTAATTTATCTCTTCCAAAGTGTATTCTTAATTCTTTACATTTGGTACTATTAAGCTGCAAACGGTTATCTGTAGACCATTGTTGTATGTAATTTACACTTTCCTGCACGGTGGAACGGGCATGTTTTTTAACTACTTCTGAGATTGTTGTATCGTCAATGTATTTCCAGTTTTCAATTGCACGTGGTCTGAGATCATTGATCATCCAGATGAACAACCAAGGGCCGAGTTTAGTGCCTTGTGGGACCCCTGACGGGACTCCACGCCATTCGGAGTAGCAATCCCTTGACAATTTAACCCTCTGTTCCCTATTCGTCAGGAAGTTGATAATCCATTTCTTCACTGCGAGAGGGATACTAAGCTGAAACACTTTTCTTGCAAGGATTCGATGATCGATCAGATCAAATGCTTTCCGATAATCAAAGAGAACCACTCGAACAGCATCACCAGTACCGTCTGTAGCCTCGGCCCATTCATGAATCATGTTAATAAGAGCTAGTGTAGCTGAAGAGCGTGGTATACCTCCAAATTGGGATGGGTCAATGACACTCAGAATGGCAGGGGCTACATAGATTTCAACAACAAAATCTTCAGCAATTTTGGATAGTGCCGGAGTGAGTGATATAGGTCTGAGATGCTTATTAATATCAGTAATGGGTTTCTCTTTCGGGATTGGTGTAATGTTTGCGCGCTTCCAAGCCAGTGGTAACTTTTGTTCTATATACGAAGCATTTAGCAAATTTGAAATAGGTAAAGCTAGAATTTCTGCATACTCCTTTAGGACCCAGTTCGCTATACCATCAGGACCTGGTGCTTTGGCAGAGTTCAACGATTTCAATTTGTTGTATACAGACTTTGATGAGGTCATGTTCATGTCAGCGAGCAAGACACCTTCAGAACTTTCTATCAAAAGCTGTAGATCGTGGTCACTAAGAGGACTATATTCTGTCATTGGCTCCAAGAAACTATCGTTGATTAAATTGGCAATGTCAGATGCTGATATTTTGTCAATATTTTCGATTTGTAATTGTGAAACTAAACTGTCAAGTCCCGAGGGCAAAGTTGCCCCACATATACGTTTAACTTCGGCCCACCATTCTTTGGGTTTCGATTGTTTGAGGTGGTTAACTTTAGAGGCGTAATAATTAATACGGCATCTTTTCCTCATTTCGTTGACTTTGTTACGGTGAAATTTAAAGGCGATAGTGTTGCCTGATGAGAACGCCTGTTGCCGCTTTTGAATCTCGCGTTTGAAATTCTCGGTGATCCATGGAGGGTCATTATGGTGCAGCTTGATTTTTTTCTCAGGCATGGGGAGGTCTAATCCTGTAGCGATGACATTAGTAAATACTTCGGTTTTTTCCTCACACGTTTCAGCCAGGTCAATAATATTCCAATCAACTTGATTTAGATATCTACCAAGTTCCATCTTACGGGAGGGTCTCGTATCCCTCTTGTAAATGACACGATTACGTGAGTTATGTGATCTTTCCTGTGGGTGGATAACAATGGTGTTATGGTCAGACAGACCAAACGGTGGATGGGTCTCAACGGCATTTGTGTGGTAGAAATTGTGCAGATTGGTTAATACAAAATCGAGTGTAGTTGCCTCACGAGTTGGTACGTTTACCAACTGCTTAAGCCCAAATTGGCGACAGAAGTACTTGATTTCCAACTTATTAAAGTCACCTGCAATAATGATTCCACACCCAGGATACCTCCCTTCAACTTCAGTTACTGACTTTGTTAAATATTGCAGCATTTCATTGTTGTTTGCACTTGGAGGGTGATAAATCGTTGCGACGACCAGACAGTGGTGGCCACGGGGGAGACGATGTGGCCGTGCCTGAACCCATAGTACTTCAAAATTGTCGTCTTCTAAATCACTTAAACGGTTAAATTTGATATTATTGACCATGTAAAGACAAACACCTCCGTGTGAATCCTCAATGCGATCTCGTCTTAATCTATTATAATTATGTATTGCGATTTGGTTATCGCCAATTGTGTCCCTCATCCACGTCTCTGTCAGGAAGATTAAATCCGGATTAATTTGCGACACCAGAAGACGAATTTCGTCGATTTTGGGCACAAGAGATCTCACGTTGGAGAGGAGAATTCTTGGGACATATTCATACTTTCTCGTCGTTGGAGGTTTGGAGGGTGTTTTTGATTTAATATTAAGTAGATTACTTCTGCTAAAGAGGTTAGGTTAGGTATGACCACCATTTCATTGTTTTGGTAAGCCAGTATGGCCACCATCTCATTGTTTTGGTAAACCAGTATGGCCACCATCTCAATGTTTTGCTACACCAGTATGGCTAGGTTTCACCTTGGTTTCTGTGTCTTTATTGTTCATAGTTCGTATTAATCTCCTTTGTTATGTTGTATATATTTTAAGTAGCCCGAGTTTACGCCTAGCGGGCGTCTTATTACTTTCACTCGGGCTATAAACGCCAGACGATTTTACCCGTCAAGTGGAGACCTCCTGGTAATCTGCCTGGTCATGGTTGCCATTTGGCAACTTATTACCACGAACGTTTATAAAGATAACTTTACCTCATTGTGTCTCCACACTAGGCAAACACGATGGATGTATACCAGGAGGTTCCCGAGTCGTGTGAATTAACGCCTTCAAAGCTAGCGTCGTTACATTATGATGGATTCGTGTGAACGTAACCACATTTTGCCATTTATTTTCTGCAACGGACTCGTGCGAACGCAGTCTAAACGGAGCGAGATGAAAACGGACCCTTGGCGGTGTCGTGTGAACATCAATCTCGTACCCAGAGCCTGCGATCCTTTTGGTCAGTACCAAGGAACGGAGGCTATGGGAAACTCCGATGAAAAAGTCCCCAAATCGGGGCCTTTGGTCCCAGTCCTCTGCTTCCCAGTTCCTTATAATTTGTAACTGTCATATAGATGATCGTTCATTAGTCCGAAGACTGGGGAAATATTTGTTTACCGATGAATAAAATCAACATATTTTACAAGGCACTCGACAAAGTATTTCGTGTAAGAATGGCCATTCTTTGCTTATAATTACTGACCCGCGTCAAATTCCATTGTTCTCTGTCTGCATTATATCAACGATTTCAGGCTGTTTTAGGAAAACGGCGACGGTCCTTTTTGGTAGCGGGGAAATTATCAGGGGTAATTATAAACGTACTAAACTGGCACACTGCAATATTAAAAATATTGCAGCCAGCACACTGCAATATTAAAAATATTGCACCCAGCAGTAAAAAAACAAGCTAAAAACAGTCTTCCTCATAATTATTAGATGAATCTACAAGCTTACTCTTGATTTTACCAATATAAAAAATTATGCGATTGTACACAACAAAACAAGAACACAATTCCATAAACAGGACATATTTTATATTATAAATAATTACACAACATCTGCACTAAATAACATCATATCGGCAGTCACCATTTTTAAAGCATTCATTTATACGACACAACGTCTTAGTGCAGCCTGTATTAATTACAAGCGATTGATCACAACATAAGTCAGACACGTCATTTTCAGTATTTTTCTTTAAACATATTTTCTTTTCACCTTCCGTATTCACTTCAACCTTACGTAAATCGGAACCTTGTAATATCTCACTCGCTTTTCTTTTAATTGACGTCGAAGTACATTTATACGCCTTAACCCCATCAGATGACCGGTGACCAGTCGTCTCCTGAATAACTTGTTCTGATATTCCCGCATTGTACAATCTTGTAGCGCAACTACGCCGAAGAGAGTGATTTGTAAAATGCCCTTCAAACCCGGCATTCTTCATAATATTTTTCACCACATTTCCTAACGTTTCCCTACCCACAGCTTTTTTGTAATACCAAATATCACCATTTGGCTTTGCCAAAGCTCGCAAATAGAACGCTTTATCGCTGATTTCCTTTGGAACATGAGATAAATATTTCTTATAAAGCTCAACTGGACAACGAAGGGGATTTTCTAAATTCTTATATGCCCGAACAACTTTTCTTTTGATACGCAAATGGGCTAACCCCCCGTTATTCGTCTTGCTGACATCTTCCGTATACTGCAAATATTCAGACCCAAATTCGTCAACTTGTAGGGATAGTTGCGAGTTTTTACTTCTCAAATTTCTATGCTCTTGACCAGCCCTAAGCGCAAATTGTATACCGAACACATAAACTAACGTATCTCTAAGCAAACTTGCCCCGCTGCTTCCTAAGAAACCGTGCTCCCACAAATAATTTTCTTGCTCTTCCGATATAAAATTAGCTTGTGCGACCTCTACGCCTAATCCTTGCCCTGCTCTTTCTTTCAATACAAAATTTAACGCCGAATTTAACTCTCTAAATACACAACTTGTCTTATCAATTAAAGTCACATTACGCTTATATTCCACGCGTAAATACGTTTGAATGCTACTTAACATCTCATATATAGTCTTGCCGGGATACTCTTTCCCGTCTACTTTTCTCACTTCTGCAACGAAACGTGCCAGGAAATAATCCAATTCATCGACAGACATTTCTTCTAAGCTTGCATTCATCACTGGTTCTCCACTACAGGTGAGATTAGTCACACCATGATTTCTTTCAGTCCGCCACTCTTCAAATGTTTTCAACACCCAACGCCACTTCTTTCGACTAGCTTCCGAAGTCCAACTTTGTTTGAACTTTTCGCACTCCAACAACGTTATCGGTTTTCGAAATCTATTTCCTGGTTACAAACGACACATTTCATTACATTAAAAACTCAACAAGCAAAAGAACATACTAAACTAGCGAACCAACCTTTCGACAATTTTAAATTCGCCACGTGCTCCGTACCTTTTCTATCTTCATCAGTCTCTTCACTTCCCTCCTGTGCATTCTCATTCTCGAAAAGAACAGCTAGTTCATGAACGTCAACGTCTCTTTCTTCGCTTAGCTTTCGCTTATTTGTCGACGACTGTGTGATATAAAAACTTTCATCTTCTGAAGAATCTTCCATCTCTATACCACGCCACTAGCTAAGCCTAACTAAATTGAATAAATAAAATTATTTGTTCTCTTATAATATGCAAATGTTCTTCCAAAGTCCACATCAATAACAATCAAACAAAACAAAACACGCAAATTCTATAACTAATCTAAAATTCTGACAGTGACATTCAAAAACTTTCCTACTGAAATTGTAAACAATACATCCTGTTCATTGTTTGGGAATGGGGTGCCTGAAATCGTTGATATAATGCAGACAGAGAACAATGGAATTTGACGCGGGTCAGTAATTATAATAGATAATTACTTCGGCCAAACGGCATTATTGAATATATTGCAGCCAGCTTCGGGCTACGCCCTCAGCTAGCTGCAATATATTCAATAATGCCGTTGGCCTCAGTAATTATCTATTAATTAATTTCTCCTAATCGTTGACCGGACGATTTGAGCCGTAGGTTTTATTTGTCCGCGTCGGCCGTGATCGGCTCGGCTCAGCTGCTCAGCTAAGGAATTGTACTTTCTGTTAGGAATTTTGACTAAATTATATCGACCTTGCATTCTCTAATGTTATTTTTAAAGTTCTGAGACGAAACTGCGAATAAATACGAGACGAATCAAACGACAGATGTTTGTTGGCTATTTAATCAGTACACAGCATTGAAATACTGGATGGTACACCATGCAGAAGGTTCCGGAGTCGTGTGAACACCTTCAAACCGTCGTTAGATTGTAACGGATTCGTGTGAACGAGACCACATTTTACAGCTTATTTTCTATACTGGACTCGTGTGAACGCAGTCTTACTCGTCTGTCTCATATAAACACTGTACGCGGTGGGAAAAACAGTGTTTGTTCTATCGACGGGGAACTCGCCAGGTGCCGAATAAGGGTCTGTTTATATGATCCCAGTGTACCAGGATGTTCCGGTTGACAGGGATGAATTTCATCCCAGGTCAAAAGGCGCTGGAATTTAAGGAAATGGTGCAAAAAAGAAAAAACTCACCCTAATTCTACTATGTTAGAAGTTATCTCACTTTTATTCAATGCTTTGTCTCTAGACCTGACCGTTTGGACGAAATTCTGACCGTAATATTCAAAGTTACAAGCATTGTAGTCCAGTAAACTTCATCCTGGTGTACCGGGATGTCGCGTTTATATGGGAAAAAATCTGTCCCGATGTACCACGATGTAAAACGGGAACCGCGAAAATAACAAACAGTAAATTATCTACTAGCTGAGATCCTGGTACACCGGGATATAACTCGCCTGGCCGGGTAACTCGCCTCCATATAAACAGGCCCTTAATGTATAGTAGGTTAATACTGCCAAAACAGCTGAGAACGCGAGTGGTCTAACGTTTCGAGCGAAGGCCCTTAATTCGTCAGAGAGAAACGTGTGTATATCCTGAAGGACACGAATTTGCATCGTATGTATATCCTGAAGGACACGAATTTGCATCGTCGTGATAAATATTTGTTGAAACATGCATTTTTTTCATTAAACCACGGACAATGCTATAGGGGGGAGCGAAAACTTTTAGAATTCTAGAATCTCTGAATTTAATTGCTGTTAAATTAAGTAACGCATGTTTTCCAAATAATATGTTTCGGAATAAATAATTCATGAGGAAAATTTAAAATAAATCAATATTTAAACCGTATTTAGAAATTGGAGGAAGACTGTACAGTCAAATTTAGCAAGCTTTGAGTTCGATTTTCCCTTAAACACGGAGCGACTGCATAAGTACTGGCTGAGGTACTCAGCCAATCCCGCCCAAACGCATCTGATTGGTCCACACAGCTAAAATTACTTCCGGCCTTACAGAGGAACTTTGGTTAAAGCTTTTGTGAGACTTGTTTACTGTTTTTAAATTAAACTTGCCGCTTTCCAAACGTCGAATTTGTCTTTTTCAAGTGTAACACATCATTTTGAGTAGAAAGACGGAAAAATTACGCTTCCAATACGTCGAAACAAAACTAAGGTGAGGAAAAACCGTACGAAAAAGACCAAGCGTCTCACCATTTTTCTTGTTGAATGCAGATGTCTGTATTCTTTGCTTATTCATTCATATCTTCCATCCTTGTAATTATAAGACCCTTTTATATACACCAAGAATGTTGATAATGAATATCTCCATGTAGATGTCTGAACATATTCATCTCACTTTCCAACGACGACAACTTTGTTTTTGCACGACCGGCCGTACATGTCTGGAAAGCCAGACAAATGACTACTAAAAAGTTCTCAATTTGTGATATATTGACTTGCAAAGTTAATATAATAAACTATTTATTGTCTTCGTTTAAATGGGCTGTTTTAGTTAAATATCAAAGTCTTGTCTTTTATGTGGAACTCTATTTTAAAAAACGGCGAAAGACAAAGCAGCTCAACGTGACCTTCAAACATCGTTTGAAAGCAAGGTCATAAATATTTTACAAATTATTTGACCAAACAAATTTAATCACTTCAGAATTGTTTTTATCTAAGACTCTTATGTTTCTCTTCACAATTTACCTGGTGTATTGAAAGGTAAAAAGGTTATAAATAAAAGATAATTCTCAAAACTTCACCAGCTCACTGACTCGTTATTGACTTGACTGTCGACATTTCAAACTGTCAGTGCGTAGCCGGGGGGGGGGGGCTCCCTTTTATACGCTCGCTCCGTGTTTAAGATATTGATTCGTTTGAGAAGCTATACACCACTTTCATAATAGTGATTAATTTGAATATCCTTTTGTGCGTGTCTGTTAATACAAAAGAATCTTTGCTTTATAACGAGGCCAGAAAGGCTCATTTAGATGCACATAAAAGAATATTTAAAATGAAAGCCTTTATGAAGGCCAGTGCATGTTCGTCCTCTGCCTGTCTAAATATAGCCAAGCTGGTTAAAAACTCTCGGCTTCGCCTCGTATTTTCAACCTGCTTTACTGTATTTAGAAATCGGAGGAAGAACACTGACCGTGTTGGATAAATTACGTAAAAAATTTAGTTAGTAGGAACATGCAGGATGAAGTTTCTTAAAAAAGAGGTATCGCGAGAGGGGGTGTCAATGCAATGTTATGAATGTTATGAACTGGTGTTGACTTGCACTGATTGAGTCTCGCCTAATTATTGTCCCCGAGCCCGGGCGTAGGGCCGAAGGCCCGGAGCCCGGGTGAGGGTGCTAATCTCGACGTGCGTGGAGTCCACTTTACACGCGTGTAGAAAAAGCAAGGGAGACAAAATCTGGAAATAGTTTATATATATACGTCGTAGGGTGTCACGCGGTACAAATAATTGGGCACTGGTGACTAGCTTTGAAGCAAACTTATAGTTATTTCCATATTTTGCGAAACAAAATGGTTTCAAATGGTTTCGTTTTAAACGGAAAGAAGCAGAACAAGGAATAAAAGGAGGATACAAACAGCTGGTTTAATATATCTTGAAGAGAAACCAGAAAACCTGAAGAAACCAAACGTATGGTAAACAAAAACTCGATCTCAATTGTAGTGTTTGTGGTCACAGGTCACTCAGTGGTCTCAAAATGACGGTAGGTCATTTGTTTTTATTTATTTTGCTGATTGTAATCAGCATTTATTCATTAATATATTCTGTAAACGCCAAGAACGGCACTTTAAATAGAACACTTTTAGACACTCGTCAGTTACTGTAAACTTAACCTACTATCATATAAAGTTTTATACCTTGTCCTTTAATATGTTGTTTTCAAGTTTTTGCTTTACCCATTAAGCAGTATACAGCTTCACGTTTTCGTGCTTTCCCTTTGCTACTGTGGACGTGATGTTTTTCATTGACTTAATTTTCATAAATACTCATAGGCTTTGTCCATTTTCTTTTGTCCTGTATTATACAGACTGAAATTTATAGGTTGTCTGTTGTTTTTATCTCCTATTATAAATGTAGTTTTTGAGCTGTTAACTTTTAAGCCTGCCTTTGCAAAACATAAAAGTAATTCCTTTGGAAACTTCCTAAATGGCTAAAAACAATATATTTTTACAACCAGAGTTTAATATGAAATCTGTAAGTTTTCCTTTGATATGTTCAACTTTCATTTCAGTTATCCTAATCATAAATTCTGTAATTATCCTGAGGAGTTATATCAGGAGTGCTTATTTTAATTGGAAGGTGGGGTGGGTGGGGTGCATTTCAAAAAGCATATAAAAGCAGACGAGGGGTTGTTGCATTTATGTATTTCTAGTTAATATTTATAAAGGATATTGTTCTTTAGTGTAATATATCATACACGAGGAGGAGTGTTTCATCAGGATATCCAAACACCAAGAGGTTTTTGATTTCCTGATGAAACACTCCTCCGAGTGTATGATGTAGCATCTCAAGCAAATCAGTATTTTAAGAGAAAATCAAGAGGAAAGTTTGCTTAACTTATGTTATTTCTTCCTCCGATATCTAGCCTGCGTAGCCGGTGCTGGGGACTGGGACAGACAGTGAAAGGAGCGCCTGCAGTCACCCATTGTTATTTTTCGTGTATAGCGTTCTCCGGCGAACGCTCGCAATCTATTGGTTGACACGCTAATGACCTATCAATCAAAGAGAGAGAGAGAGAGAGTTTGAATTTCTGCTGCAGACGTTGGCGAAGAAGAGCGTTGTGAAAATGTGCCTTGCACTCTCTCCTCCGCAGAGGCTTCTTGAGCTTTTTTGAGCTCTTAATTTAATATTGCAGGGGTTTATAGTCTTTATAGACTATAGAGCATAGAGTAATGCGGTAGAGTTTTCCTTGTTGCCCATTACACTACCCCAGTACTCTATGCTCTTATAGTCTACTAAACCCCTGCGAAGGCTGCAATATTAATAAACTACTATATTTAATTCTTTGAACGTTTTCATGGTGATAAATTCATATAAATAAGTTTTGTGGAAACACCACGTAAAATATTTCTTTGCTGAGCAAAGAAATATTTTACGTGGTGTTTCCACAAAACTTATTTATATAAACCACTATATACTGAAGAGCTCAAAAAAGCTCAAGAAGCCTCTGCGGAGGAGAGAGTGCCTTGCATAAAATAGAGAGTTTTAGATTGACGTTTTCTCTTGATAACCGCAAACCGTAAACCGCTAGAAACCACGTGACCAACATCCAGCGGTCGGGTACGAGGTTGAGGTTACACGTCTGCGGTTTACGTTTGTACTGCTAGAACGGCTTCTTGAGGTAAGTGAATTACGGCAAAGTTTTTATGTAACTTTTACTCAACCAACCCACGTTTGGGGTGTAAATTTATACTCTTACATGTCTGTTCTTCTTGAATCACAACGTTTTTGAATTGAACACTGAAGCTCATGTAAATTTTTGGTGAATACGTATGAACGATTGAAAACCAAACATGGCGGCTCGCAACAAGTGAAAATACGAACGCCAATCTAAATGCTCTTTGGCATGTTAACGTCAAACTTCTGACCGCAAACGTCTAACCACGGTTTGCAGTTTGCGGTTATAAAAAAGAACGTCAATCTAAAACTATCTACTATAAGGAAACGAGCTCAAAATAAACTGAGATTGAGGCTGTGTGGGCTATGTGCACACGGTAACGTTTCCGAACGTTTTCGTATTGTCTACTCAAGGGAATCGAGAACAATCAGCTCATTACTTGGAACAATACGAAGACGTTCGGAAACGTTACCGTGTGCACATAGCCTCAGAAGAGAGTGGCCATAAGGCAGCTGCATGTGTATCCGAAGGAAAATGTTTATTTGCTGGTTTACGGTAAGATTTTCCCGCAAGACGTGGCCCCTTCGGCGACTTCGGCTTAACGGCGAGTATAAACTGAATTGTCTTTTATTGGCTTGAGTGAAACATCACGTAGAATTTCGTACACTCGCATTTGATTCGAATCAGTGGGATCTACTCAGGCGTATGTCTCCTGCTGCATTGGCCATCAGCGCCATGCAGTTATCAGTGGAAACTAAAATTCGCTATTAAATTTAACTCAGTATTTATATTGATATGCCGGAAAGAGCCTGGTACGAGGTTGTTGATATGCGTGCGAATGTCGTTATGATTTATATTTATATTGATGTCATAGTCGTTATAATACATATGTTTTATAACTACGAAAATAATCTGTCTGAGCTTTGACCTTTCTGTAGCCCACTCGACATAAATTGTTTAATTATTTAAAAGATTTTCCAGTGAACACTATTAACCGTAAACCAGCCAAGATATAGCAAGTAGCAACGGCAGAATAATATAATGTTGTCAGAAGCTGACACAGCGAACATATATACCACACAAATTCCTGAATCAAGAAAGCACTTTGATACACATGCTCATTCATAAGTGTGCTATTTTACTTAATTCTAGATACGTGTTTTTCTAACGGAGTAAATATTCGACCAACTTCCAAATTAATTAAGCTATTTAGCTTCAGGTTTTTGAAATTGACAACTTCCAAATAATCCAAAAATACACTGTTTAATTTGAAGGCGGCACGAAAAATAACAATAGAGCGTTTTCACTCACGTGATCGGTGGCCCATTGTGAGAAAGAGCCAATTCCCATACCGTACACCAATATGGCCGCCGCGACGTAAGATGAAAACGCTCTATAGGTGCCTGCAGGCGCTCCCTTCCCCAATCATCCCAGCACCGGCTACGCAGGCTACCGATATCCAAACCACAGACACGGTACTGATTTCTTTTGTGTTTTCCTCATGAATTATTAATGAGTTTGAGATATTTATAGGAATCAGCGGTGTTTGTTAATGCAGTATAAAAAGTAAATCATCCATCACGTCAATAATTGCGGCGTTTTGAAAGATTTGAACCAACTAGTTATAAATATCATTATATAATAAGTACTTTATAATATAAATTTTGATCTACCCAGATCTCTCGCTTTTTTTGCGTGGGAAACGAGAGATCATTCAACAATGCACATTCCCTAATAACTATATATATAGTAATGTTATTATATATATGCAATGATATGCGTGGTTATCGAATAAAATATATATTATTACACAAACCTTGTCGAGAGAATACGCATTCAGCTTTATCTCTAACTGTGCACGTACGAATATTTTGGAACTCTATATTAAAAGATATTGACGATAGTTGAAAATAAGCAAAGCAAAGCAAAGCAACGCAACACAAAACGAATAATTCTCTCCTGGCATTACCACCTTATTATATATACAGAACTCGCGATCAAGCTCTCGGCAACGCCCTCCGTGGCTCAGTGGTCAGAGCATTGCACTGGAATAGCAAGGTCGTGGGTTCAATTCCTGCCGGAAGGCCTGTGTAGTTGCATTTTTCGCAACTGGTCCCGGTTTGGTCTTAAAATGTATATATTCTACACTCGAATTTTCCTTCACCCAAAATCCTTACAAAACGAATAAGTTGTTCAAAACAATAATTATTCAGCGTTGCAATAACTTATTGTTTTGAGACCAAAAAAACGACATGTTGAATAATTAACACGGCAAGCATTGTTATACAACTGTAATTAATGCCAACAGCTTTGCTACAAGCCTTTTGCCCAAGCTTTGTTACAACAACATGAACTTGTCAAAAAGCTATCAGATTTTTACATGTGTAGTAGGGGCAATCGATTTAGACGAAGTATTCGTACATCATATGGTTCGTTAAAAATCTTTTTGGCTGTTTTCATAAGGATACTAGATATATTGAGGTCTTACTTGGCATTTCAGCATCTCGACAGCCACATTTTTCCATAATATATGACGCCCTACAGGCTTCATAGCAAAGAGGTCTAGAATAAACTGACATTCCCAGGAGTTTCTTGTTCTCACAGTTAGTACTGTATGGCGCAGGTAATGACTTGATCTAAAAACAATGTACAATTGAAAATTATTGAAATTTACACACAGACATGCAGGTTTGCTTACAAAACCCAAAATCAACTATTCACACTTTCCTGTTCACATACGCACTATTTTATTGTGGCTAAAGCCGGTTTTCCACTAGGCGACTTTTTTCGCGCGAAGCGACTTTTTCTTTTGTCTCATGAGCTCTGAGCTGGAACTAATCAGAAATCTATTGAATTCGAACAAAAGAAAGTCGCTTCGCGCGAATAAAATCGCCTAGTGGAAAACCGGCTTAACGCCAGCTGACGATTTTTATTCACACCGGCCCCAATAAAAGCTCAAGGGGTCTAAACACTAACCCTAATTTCTTTAACGTAAGAGACACAATAATTTATTTTTTGCTATGAGTATCCACCAGAATTAATTTTTATCATGGACAAAGCATTAGCTGTTACAAGTATAGTTACAAAGCATTTGTAAAATTATTTGTGTTAAAAAAATGTATTAAATGTTAAATGTTGCAAGCCTTGAAAGTTGGGGTTAAAAAAGACTTGATCAAACATTATTCTAAAGTCATGGTCAATATGCAATATATAGAAGTCGTTTTACCGTTTTTCTTGTTACTGCAACAAAAGTACATGTTCCTGGCATGACTGCAAAACCATTTTCTTTTACGAGTGGGATTTCATCTTGTCCATGAATATGTACTTTAAAACCAGCTACTAGAGATCCGTAATACTGGTCTTGTTCAGCTGTCAATTTAAGACTCAACCCAAAATCTTCACCAGGATCTCGTATTTTAGCAAAGGATGGATTGTTGAAATCTTGAAAAAGAAATTATATAGCAAATAGACTTTGAGTGTGTTTTGTACGAGGATGCAATTTATGTAGAGGATACTAATTTGTTTGTTTAATCTTATTTGAAAATATGCACTGAGATTTTATTCAATGAACGAGACAAATAAAACCCGTTTCCACCACGATAAAATTAGGAAAGTAAGAAACAGCAAATTAGGAGATCAGAATCTTGACAAATTAAACAAAGGCGAAAAGAGAAGAAAAGAAATTGCATACTGATTAATTATCTTGTCCAAACACATCGAAATTGTAGGTGGGACATTTTCGCCGACTTTCTACCGAAGAAGGAAAATGCCATCATGGAAACGAGGTTTGTACGTCTCAAGTTTCAGAGTTTCTTATAGATCGTTTTCACTCACGTGATCGGTGGCCCCATTGGGGTGGTGAAATAATACGAAATATTTGAATAAGAAAGAGCTAATTCCCATACCGTACACAAATATGGCCGCCATTTCATTGTTTTGGTATACCAATATGGCCGCCGTGACGTCAGATGAAAACGATCTATTGGCCATATTATATGATTGCAACTAAAAAGTGGTTGGTTAAATTTATTTTAAAAAGTAAATTTAAAATGCCTATAACAGGAAGGTTTTTGTTTGCTAAATTATTAGCTTGTATTTCTATATTAATTTTTCTCGGTCCGAATACCCGGTTCTTTTGCCAACTAGCTTTATTTTGCAAAACATATTGCCTCATTCAATTCGGGGCAAAAACATGACTAGTAGTAAATGTTTTATCGAAAGAGCGATTAAGGTTCTCTTTTGATTTTTTGAAGCAGTGGGCGGTGCAAATAGTTGTGTAAATAGAAATTCAGTTCCATAGTTAATGAAACCATTTGACGTTTGTTAACAAGAAAGGAGTCAAAGAATGCCAGTAACTAGAACGATTGTCGCGAACCTTACGCTAAATCAAAAAAGCAGTTGATGCATTATGTTCAATTTTTGTTTCTTTTGAAAATTTGCATGAGATGGCAGCATTCTATGTTTTAAGCAAATGTATTAACGTACTGTTATTTAGGATATCTCACACAATGTCTTTCATCAGCTGTCAACGCTAGTGTTTGCTTGTAAATGTGAGCTATTATTATTGTTTTAATAAAAGTACTAGTGTGTTTTGTAGGTAGTGCCTAGAAATTGATTGATTGATTGATTGATTGATTGATTGATTGATTGATTGATTGATTGATAACTTTATTTAATGAGGATAACACTTAACAGTAAAAAACTGAAAAACTCGTGGTCCTCCAAATTACAATGTATGAACAGATGAAACAATATAAGAATAGAAAAACAAAACGAATAGTCATTAAAATATACAAAATAAAAGATAAATAGAAAACTAAATAAAAAATAAATAAATACAAATTGAAAATGTTAAAAACTTAATTTACTGCTGAAATTCTTATAAAGAAAAGGCCTAACGTTTCAATCAAAAGCTCGACACTCGCCCCACGCGAGCGGCGATAAGACCCTGAGTACAAGACCTTGACAAGAATTAGCCAATCAGATGCCAATGGAAAAAAAAGTCATTTGCTATTTTTAACGTCGGTCAGCAAACCGGAGATGCTAATGCGAGGCTGCATGGAAAATGACAACACTGGCTAGAAAAAATAAAGTGAGAATTACTTAAGCTGTCGTTAAGTTGTCTGTCCATGTATGCTATACACATTAACAGACATCAAATTTTCCTTAAAGTTTACACTGTTTCATGCAAGGTTATCCGATCAGAAAAAAATAATTGCAAAATTAAAGCTGGCCTGTAAAGGCGGTTTTCCACTAGGCGACATTTGTCGACCGACTCGACATTTTTCTTTTGTCTTCGCTAATTGGTGGAAACAAAACCTGAGCATGCATACATTGAGTCAATTGTACTTCATCAACAAAACGTCACTCTGTCTTCTTGCATGCATCCATGCATGCTTACATGTATATATACTACTTTACTTGAAGGTGGTTTTCCACTACGCGAAAAATGTCGCGCGAAGCGACATTTTCTTTTGTCTCGCAAGCTCTCGAGTGGAACTATGTAAGGATATTTTTGTATCTCCAGTTAGCACTCAGTGTTGTGATTTGATTATATTAGTTGCACGGTGATAATGCTCTATTGGTTTCTATGATAAATAAAAAAAAAAGTTAGCTCTTTTATATAGAGTAAAAATTTCATTTTGAGTAAAAATTTTATTTTTTCCTTAAGAACACCTATCCCGGTTTTATTCCAGCCTATATAGTGTACTTGGTACCCTATTATATAAAATAAAAAAGTTTAGAAGGAAGAAACAAACTAAAGTGTATAGTTTACTAGCATTCTTTTACTTAGACACTGCATGTACCTTTGTTAAATGTGTAGCAAAGACCCATTCTTGTAAAAACTGGTGTAAAATCTTTGGGATGGCAATCTTTTCCTTGAAAACTGCAGCGAAGAAACATGTTCTCATAGTCCATTTTGTGCGTTCCATCTTTTAAAATATCTTCCACAGAAATATTCATTAAAGCTTTGTCGCTGTCACTCAAACTAAGTGTATTATTATTATCATTCACTTCAAAGGGATTAGCAAGAGTTATAAATTTCGACAAATTTTTCTTCTTTACGTACTCCTTCCGCAATCGATTGAAATTACAGATAGTCACAGCTGGAAATATGGCATTATCTTGGTTGACTATAGTGACACGAGTTACGACGTCAAAAGATGTATAAGATGTAATGAGATTGAATGTAGAACACAAGAATGTTACTGCTGCAATAACTAAACAAAGTAACCAGACAAGCCGTCTTTTTTTCGATCCATCTTCAAACACTTTGCCAATACCATGGAGTGTCGTTGAATCTGTGAACTTTCTGAATAAAGAGTTTGTTGATGGCTTGGTTGTTTCATCAAGTCCCTCGTTAGGTGAACATTTTACTGACATTGTCAAAGCAAGGTATGTAGTAACAAACAGCAGCAGTGAGTGATATCGTTAATCAGAAAAAACGAGACAAAGCAGCTTGAATATAAGAATAGTAAGGAGTACTGTAAAATCTATATATACGATGGCAAAACTGGAAATGATATTTTCACTATGTACCAAAGCTTTATATTGAAAAAGTGAACGGTGTGCAGCTGCTTATACCATTGACGTTTGGACTATAATTAATTTTCTTTTGCAAGATAGTGCTCAAATAATTGCAGTCTTTTTATTAAATTGATTAACATTGGTTAAACCTGCGAAGATTTTCAAATTTTAATTATACATACCTCTAATTAGAAATATGTCTGTAATTATATTGAAAGGCTTGTTAAGATAAAATAAAGTCTTTTTGAAAATTTGCGATAGTAAGCGAAATGGTATAGACGAATATTTTAATATTTTTCTGTTTTTCTCTTAAACTGTGGCATGCACTCACTTGTATATAATTTGTTTGCATGCAGGTGCTCTAATATTTATAGCTGTAGAGTAGTTACTATGGAAAATTATTCTGTAGGCTATATAAATAATTTACTACTGTCATTATTCCATTTAAGAAATAGAAAACATTGTCTGTGTTTCGGAGAAAGTTTGGGAGAACTAGAAATTACAGTGCATGTGTGTTCTTCCAAACTTATGCAAGACAGCGTTTCTATAACTCAAAAGGAACACGAAAAAATGTTTTTATTCAATCTATTCCCATTATAAAATAACCCGTCAAAAATAGATTTAACGTGAAAATTAATCCAAATAAAGAGCGTAAATTCTCATTACTGTCTATATGAATGGCGTATTGGATCGCGTTTGATGGCATATATAGTAGATGACGTATAATAGTGTTTCCGTACAAATTTTAATTATAGAACGACGGCGTATTGGGTGGCGTAATCTATCCATGTGCTTTTAACCAATCACCGCTTGCGTTTTCAAGATGATATTTTAAAAAACTTCGTGTTATACAAAGGCAGAAATGTTAGAGTATAGGGATTATAATGTTCTGACCATTTCATACGCTTTTATACTGCCTTAATAATAATAATAATAATAATAATAATAATAATAATAATAATAATAATAATAATAATAATAATAATAATGATAATAATAATAATAATAATAATAATAATAATAATAATAATAATAATAATAATAATAATTTATTATACTAATAATTTTATTTAGAATTTAAATACTTAGTACACTTTTTCAATAATGTCAATCAATTAATGTCAGTTAGTTCAATTAAAAATATATAAAATCCGTTCAAATATTAAATTAGTTAAAAATGTACATTAAAAGTTAAAAAATACAGTTTCATTCAGAAAAAAACAACTTAACTCATCGGCCCTGTTATGTCTTAGAGGGTCTAGAGTGATAAGAAGAGTACATTGTAATGTTAAAGATATTGATTTAGACATAGAGACTGGTGTTGCAAGGATCCATTAGTTGAACGAAGGATTGAAAAGGATATCTTTGCTCTTATCCACGCCATTGTCTTCGGATACATCTCTCCTTTCTTATTAGCGAGTAGCTCAGCTAATCGACTGTGATATCTCAGACACTCTTCTCCCATTCCACCAGTTGTTGTAAATATCAGCGGTGTAAATGTTCCTTGTTCTATATCTGTGACCCGTCTGTTATACATACGTTTCTTCTCATTCTCATGCATGCGGTAGATCTGTTTAGGAGTTAGATCTATGTAAGATTCTGCATTTGGGTGACATACCCCGGACATCGAAGAATGCAGATCTTTGTTTCTCCCAAAAAACCACGTGCATGTACATCAAGTCGGGCGTCCGCTGATTTGTTTGATCCAGGGTTTAGGACTTCGGCATTGACTTCTTGCAACACTGGTTCGATCTGTACATCGTTGCAAACGGTATTCAGGAGTTCAGCTTCCAAATCTCGCAGTTCATTGTGGCGTTGAATGATGAACCCTCCTCGTCTACATATCATTGCATGGTCTGTGCTAAAGGACTCTCCGCATACACACTTCGATGGGTTATCGTTGAAAGGCCAATCATATCTTAACTTCAATGCATCTCTGAACTCACGCTTGCTTAAAGTAAAGCCCATCTCTGAAATCGGAATAACTGTCAACCAGGTAGAGGCTCCTTTCTCTGAGGCAAATTCCAACATTCGCTTCACCTTTTGCGATGCTGAGCTGTTGATGACTTCAGCTTTTTCGTTTATAACCTCGTTTTTCTCTTTCCGTACCATCTGTTTCAGCGTTTGTATTCTGGAATCATCAGGTAGTTCATGCATTTGTGATTTGATTTGTTCCACCAATGGGGCTGTTATCTTTGTGGACGCTGCGTATTCTTCATCTGCTTCTTGGCATGGGTTTGTGACTCCAAGACCACCCTTTCTCACTGGTAGTGCCAGAATCTCGCGCTCAAGTTGGGTGCACTCGTGGTCTGTCAAAGCTGGTAGGAAGACCTTGGCTATTGCATTCTCTAATGGTTGTATTAGATCTTTAATTTCGGGTAGAGTTCGCAAGAAATATGTCCATCGATGTTTCAGGCCAAAGGTATAAACGGCGTAACTTGCTTGAGGATGTGTTGTTGCAAATTCAGCTAACTTGGTTATCTCTTTTATCCATTCTTCTACTTTCTCGTTGACATATTCGGTCAGGTAAGATCTCGATCCAACTACTGCTCCTAGATGTTTCTGTCCTTCCGTTGTGATGTTGATGGCAGTTTCTCCAAAGGTCTTCCTTGCGATTTCTTCTTTCTCCGGTTTTACGATTAACCAACATTTCTCATCCTTTGGATAGTAACCATAGTCAGGCCCAATTTCTGCCAATGTGTCCCACCACCTCTTTAACTGCGTTGTAGATCCTGCTCCACTTGCATCGTCGGCAAACCAGCACTGCTTTGTGGAACTTGCAAGATGCAAATGTGTGATGAGTGGTTGAAGGCCTATTGCGTAGAGGGCCATTGAGATAGGGTCACCTTGTGTCATACCTTCAGATGATTTGAGTTCCTGGCCTCCAACTATAAACAATCGTGATGATACCCTATACGTATTTATCGCATAGGTCGCAATAGTCGGGCATAGAACTCTGGTGTTGTGGAGAGCGGCAGCTCTATTCAGGGCGTTGAAGGCATTGGAGGCATCAATGAGCAAGATCGCATCTGTGTCATCTGCATGAAATATATTACGCATGGCATGGATTGCAGCTTCACTCCCAGAAGATTGACCTGCACAGACCTGAAGTGAACCACTTGCTTCCATTACATCTGGTTTGACAACATTCATCACACACTTACTGATTCTTCTTCTTAACACCTCACCCACCCCAATTGGTCTGACTGCACCTTCACCTTTGTCTAAAGGAATTAGACGGCTTGCTACTATCGCCTCAATCGAAGATGGGTCAACAAATTCAGTGCACAGAGTCTTTGTTAGGGTAGCCAATGCCTCACAAAGCGCTGTGGAAGATTGCTTGAATGACTTGCAGGCAAGTATTCGCTTGAATCCATTTGCATCAACACCAGATGGGCCGCCAGATCCTTTCGTCTTCAGGGCAGCGTCTCGTATCATTTCTCCATTTATTCCAATATACAAACTTTCTGGTACATCTTGCATTGGTCCACAAAGAAGTGTTCCAGATTTCGCTTCTTGTGCTTCTGGGTGTTTCTGGCGTAGCTGAAGCATTACATCATCCGTTAGGGGTAGCACACCTCCACAAACATCATCACTTAGAAAACGCATCGCCGAATTTATTTGGCCCTCCATAACAAGTTTGGCAAATATTTTGGCTCTGTTAGGAGGTTCACATTTCTTTCCCTTTCCGATGCGGGCCTGAATCATTCTTCCTTCTCGTAGCAGCTTATCAATTTCTCCATCTTTCCATAAGGCCAAACGTTTCTTTAGGCATTCTTTGTGGTCTTTTGCTTTAGACTTTTGACCCGGCTTCTGTAGTCCAACAGCCAGAAGCACAAAAGCGGCTTTCAGAGCAATCTGTTGCTTTTCGGATTTATTGTTCCATTGATTGATATGCATTGTTAATTGATCAATAAAATCTCTTCCTATTTTCCCGTAAGGGACAAGAAACACATTCTTTCTCCATGATATGATTTCATTGTATGTCTTTGTAATGGATGATGTTTGAATTATTATCGGAGCGCCATCAGCATCTTTTCCCCATTCAATCGTGGTAGGTTTGTCCACCGTGATGTAATCTGGCAGACGTGTTGAGGACTCTTCTTCAATATCATTTTTTCGCTTTTCGCTTTGTGTATTCACATGAGGTGGCCGTAAGGCATGTATCTCGTCTTCATATTGATCGTCAAACCCATCAACCGTTTCATGCAAATTTATGTTTGAAGTTTCCAAATTTGCATTTTCAGTTGTCAGTGCTTCGATATCCCGCCTTTCAGCTCTGATTTCGTCTTCATCTTCTTTCGCTGAGGCGACTGTAATTTCTACTCCATCACCGTTAATCTTCCCACACACGCTTCCCACTGTTTTCTCCAATCTTGCTGCCTGATCTCTTAAATTTTGACTTGTCAAACCAAGGTTTGCATATCCTCGTTTCTCCCATAGCTCCTTCATAACTTTGATATAACCTTTTCTTCTTCCATTCTCGTTTAGAGGCGGATCGTTTGGTACAATCATGATATTGGCTTTCCTTTTGCAATCCAAACAATCTAAATTCATTTGTTCGGTCCATTTCAAACGTTTTGATCTTCTTATCGTGCTATTTGTCGCGTTCGCCATATTCTAGAACCGCCACTCCTAATTATAATAATAATAATAATAATAATAATAATAATAATAATAATAATAATAATAATAATATCATCAACACTCGACCCGTCAATCATCATCTATCACCGACGATGTCAAAGCCTATCGCAGGTTTTCGCAATTTGGTCAAAGTTGCCTACGATTTCTTTATTCGTATTTTACCCCCAATAATTAACAATTAGAAAGTTTTTAACTATACGAAAAGGAAATGAACAACAGTGAATTTTATTTTAAGAAAGTAGAAACGAATTACAAGCATAAACAACTCAACTGCTGTCAACAATTTTATCATCAAACCATTTTCTTTGAGACAGAGTCTAAGTTGTAACAGTAAGTAACTTAATTAACAATAAATTCATTTAAATTTTGAGTTTCTTAGATTTCTTTTTAGCCCAAAGTTTATTCTAACAACCTAGCTTGTTTTAACTAGTTTTGCGTTGTCTGTGTTTATGACGCCATTCTACGCCATTCCATGTTATTTTACGTCATTCATGATTTCCACACTTTTATAAACGCACGGGGGTTGGCCAATCAGAGCGTGCGTAGCGAACACTTTATTTTATAAATACATATAAACAATATCTCCGGGCCTTCGGCCCTCCGCTCGGGCTCGCGGATTAAAAAAATGTTTTTTGCTCACAGTGCAAACCGATTGAACCATGAAAGAAACGTTCAATTAAACCTGTACTTGTGTGAGAATTTCTCCAATCACTTACGTTGTTTTCAAAGAATAAAAAATATTTATGAAACAATATTTAGTTACAGGGCGCTACCAACATGAATGAAGTTGCCCAATTTGCCCAAAGAACTTGTAAAATGATAAAAGATCTTTTACAACTTTTCTCCATGTTTCTCCATTTTTTGAATATGTTTTCAATATATTTGATGTGTTTGATATCGAAAGGGCTATTCATCATATAGACTGATAAGGGATGTACTTTAAGTTTTTAATCCCCTCCTAAGAAATTTAAATTAAGCATTTTATCCCTATCTTCAGATATATGGGGGGGGGGGGGGGGGTAGTTGGCTAAAATATTTGTTGTGCCTTAGTGCATTTTGGAAAATTAGTTAAAACGAAGGATGAACTAACGAAAAAGTTGTATTACAATAATAATTTCACAAGTTTTTTCTATTTATAGCATATGTAAATCAACCTTCTCATAGGCTGGTCCCATAACATCCCATAAAAAATCTCGTCTGCGTTTGAGCGTACGCAATGCTGAACAGTTAACATTTCTATTAATACAAATTTCGTTGTATTTTGACATTTAAATTAATCGTTTATCGTGCAGGTTGTAAACATTAAATAACGTGTTATAACAATAAGGTAAATGCTAAGTGACCGCGCAACAAAAACGATACACAACAAAACGATATAATTGCGATTCTGTAAAAAATAAAATAAAAGTCGGATTCCCCCTCTTTTCTCATGGCAACAATAAGACAGTTAACCCTTTACCGGGTATGGTTGCCATTTGGCAACTTATTACTTTCACTCTGGCTAACGCCAGACGATTTTCCTCGTCAAGTGGGGACCTCCTAGTAATCTGCCCAGTAAAGGGTTAACACGGTCTGGGCTTATATAACACTCGTATTGAAAACAAAGTATATAAAAAATCCAAAAATTCCACCACGGTAAGAACGCTTGCTCCAAGTAGAAGTCCCAACATCCCTCCGGCTTCAGCTATAAAATACAATCAAGATAATATTATAGCACTAAAACTTTATAACATTAGTCATCACAATAAATTATGTATCAGCTTCCGCTAAAATACAATTAGAAATTATTGTAACACTGAACTTTATAGCATGAAAACTTTGAACTTTATGTACTGTATAATAAACGAGCAGGAGTGTTTTATCAGATATAAAGACACGAGGCGAAGCCGAGTGTTTTTATATCTGATAAAACACGAACTGCGAGTTTATTATACGGCTTCAAAAACGAACCATTTGGTAAGTTGATTGGCGGAGATAGTTTGAAAAATAACCTTGTCTAAGCCGAGAAAATCAAAGCTAAAGTTTATGTAAATCAGGAGAAATCTTTATCACATATAAAGATACGATACGGTCATGATTTTCTTTTGTGTTTTCCTCATGAATTATTAATGAGTTTTTGAAGTAATATATCATACACGAGGAGGAGTGTTTCATCAGGACATCCAAACACTGAGACGTTTGTTTTGAACAAACTTCGAAGTGTTTGGATATCCTGATGAAACACTCCTCCGAGTGTATGATATAGCATCTCAAACAAATCAGTATTTAAAGAGAAAATCAAAGTAAAAGTTTGCTTAATTTATGTAATGCCTTTCTCTAATATCCAAACCACAGACACGGTACTGATTTCCTTTGTGTTTTCCTCATGAATTATTAATGAGTTTGAGATGTAATATTCAAAACATGAGCAGCAGTGTTTTATCAGACTTAAACACAAGGCAATATATGAGTATTTTAGATTTGATAAACACGTACAGTATTTGTTTTGAATATAGCTTCAAAACTACTGTCATTTGGTAGTTCACTGGCGCAGTAATTTTAAAAAATATACCGTTGTCTAAGTCGAAAAAATCAAATCTAATTTTATGTAAATTAGGAGGATTCTTATATCAAAACCATTCACGGTACTTATTTCCTCTGTGTTTTCATCGTGAATTGTTAATAGGTTTTTGAGTAGTCAACAAAATATTTATGCTTGACTAATTTACTAACTCTTGATCTCCTATATTTCCTAAGTATATATAATTAACAATTATACCATGCATGAGCTCGAGTCATATATGAGCTCATAGACGAGTCGCTTCGCCGAGTTGGCTATATGAGTTCATATATATATACGACGAGAGCGAATGGGAAAAACTTTTAATTAAATGAATCGCTTGAAAAAACTCGAACTTCATCACCCAGATTTCCGCCTTGCGCATTCGCCTTCACGTAGTCCACGTTCCCCTTACCCAGCGGGCGGAAAACGAGAGGCTCAGAGATAATCCGTTCACGCCATCACAGGCCATTCTTGTTATCCGGAAGAAGAGTTATATGGAGTTCACTGTGTTCATCAGCCAATGAAATATCGATGTGAAACGGATTATCCCCGAGTCTCTCGTTTCCCGGGTGGGGAACGTGGGCTCTGGGAACGAGATTGGGTTTTCCCTTGACAGTAAACTGACTTGCAGTCTCGGTCTCTCGGAAATGTGTCTGAGAGCTCTTAGAGTTTAAAAAAGCGTTGGAAACATCGTATATGACGACTTAAACAGCTCCGGAAAGTGAAAAGGTTAGTCAGCTGTTCTTTACTTTATATTGACATAAAAGATTTAGCATTTAAAAAGTTATCAAAAATCCGAAAACGTTCGGAAAAATTACACTTTGTTGATTTATTAAATACGGTCTTTTATAGCATACAAATAACATAGTTTCCATTCATAGTGCTTTATAATATTTCTTTAGATAATATATTTTACTGGTTACTACATTAATAAATTTACGTATGTTTACGACTTGTATTTGGTTTAACAAAACATTATTGTCAACTCGGTAATAAGTAAGGTTTTGTAAAGCTCTCAACTTCCTTTTTCAGTAGCTTTTTTCCTGTTAAATTCGTAATTTTTCTATTTTGTTTATGTGTTACTTGTTGACTGTTCGTTTTTACTCAGTTCATTCTTTTCGCTGCTACAGTTTAGAATTAACAGGCAGTTTTATCTGTAGCAGATCCTTCTCTGCAGCCGCACCACGATTATGGAACAGTCTTCCCCTTTGCATACGTAGAATCACCTCTATTGAACCTTTTAAAAAATCTCTTAAAACTTATCTTTTTGAACAAAGTTTTGATTATATTAGTCTTAGAAATATGTGATTATATTTTCCTAGGAATACGATATCATATATGATATCACTATATATTGGTTTTAGGAATACGATCTTGTATATAACAAATTTTTATAACTTTGTAACATTTAATGTAAAGCGCTATTGATCAAACATTGTAAATAGGGCTATATAAGTGTTAAATTTATTATTATTATTATAGTACACTGACTGAAAAAGTCATGCCATCATCTTGTTTTTTATTACTAATGATATATGAGCTGATAGCCCAACCAATGAAATTGTATATATATACAGTATATATATATATATTTCTAAAATTCATTAATAATTCATGAGAAAACACAAAGAAAAATCATAAGCGTATCGGATCTATATATGTGATATAGACTCGCTCTAAGTTTCTCGCTGGTTTTTAACGGCTGAGATAAGCTTAATTTTCAAAATTACGTGTACTACGCCAATGAACATATGAAGTGATTCTTTCTAGAAGTCATTTATATATATATATATATATATATATATATATATATATATATATATGTAATGTTTACAACACGAGCGGCCGTGTTGTATTGAATTATACAATCACGAGCCGAAGGCGAGTGATTGTATATTCAATACAACAAGGACGCGAGTGTTGTAAACAACTTGTGAAATGAATAAATAGTAAAAATCCCTTTGGGATATTGAGATGCTAATTTGCTAATTAGTTACAAGCACTGGTGGTTGTATCAGAAGAGTATACACCCACTAGTGGTTGTAACTAATTAGCATCATTGGTTTTAGTTTGTATGGGGTTTACAGGGGTATACATGTGACGTAATTTCTGAAATTGGATTGGCTGCAAAACTCATGAATTAGTAATGAATTTCACAAATATATATATATATATATATGCGTCTTACGCACGCTGTGATTGGTCAGTTAAACTTGATCTGGAACTGTGTTGGAATATTCGGTTTTTATAATATTTTGCAAGTGACCGAGTTAGAGTTGATCAAACCGTGTTTATATCAGGCTTTTACAAACACGATTGTGACGTTTTGATTGAGTTTGGGAAAATTCGAAAGTACTTATGTACTCGCATACGGCTCGGGTTCACATAAACTTTCGAATTCTCTCGTGTTTGCATCCGGCTATATAAACACGAGCGGCCATTTTCTATCTCAGTCTTAAATAAAACATAAAATATACATGCATACCTAGTAGGCTTTCTAATTGATATTTAGGAATATCTTCAATAAAATTGTAGTTCAAGTCTTGCAAGAATATATTTATTTGAACCATATTTTCCCTGTAAGATATAATTAGCAAACGGATTAAACTAAGTATTGGTATAAGTGCCGTGGCAATAGAAATGTTTCTAAAATATTGTTGCAATTTACTTGCTTCTTTTGACAATTCATTTTACGAGGTTAATTGGCGGGTAACGTCCTCTTTTGAATGATTAGTTTCTATTTTTTGACCAGCCAATAAGAATTGGGATTATTTAACCAAAACCAATCAAATTCAAACCAGGAAGTTGACTGGTACAAAAAGCATATATCAGCATATGACGGAGTCCACTGAAAATGGTGATTATTCTATACTGGTGTTTGAGGAAAGATGTGTCAGAATGGCTATAACGAACTTCAATTAAATGAATTGCTCAGAACAAACAAATGAATCCAGCCTGCAACAATATTCTAGGAACACTTCTATTGCCACGACAGTATAAGATACGCATACTGGCTGTATAGACTATTTGCACTTATATTCTCTTGGTGGAGAACAAATCATATAAACATTAAATTGTCCTAGCTTGATTATTTGTTTTGTTGGACGCTGGAAGCGTCATGTGCAAGAGGTCTATAGTGCTATCAGTTGCAAGCCTTCTACTTCAACTAAGGCAACTACAACACTTGTCACTATCTTGAAATAAGGTATAAACTAGTGGTTTTCACTGTAACGTCACAAAATTCTAAAATGTGTATTATTAAACCTAAAAGGTTGGCTGTTTTATATATTTTGTAGATCATAATTACGAGTCTTTTTGGAAAATTTTTAGTCGATACAAGTTTTCCTTCTTGGATTACAGGGTTTTGAATTATGTTATTTCACCTGGTTGCCCACAAATATAGCAGAAACAAACAGCGATTTAATGAAATAGCTTCCATACAAACTTCTTAAAGTGTCACTATGATGAAAAAATCGTCAGTCTGTTTTTTTTATCTTATCATAAAGTACATTTAAAATGAGGGTGAACGGCGTTTGTGGTTTGTCAATATCTCATCTCGTTCAGGAGATATTCACGTTTTGGAAATATGCAAATTTAAGGCTGATGACGTCATTTTCTCCAAACGAGCGAAATGAAAATCGTAAAATAAGGAATATCTCTGGAAATAAACAATAGAATGTGCTTAAACTTTGTATGCTTATAGTATCTAATAAAATACACTTCTCTGTGGAACTTTTGTGATTGCCATGGTAAGCGCATGCTTTCAGGTTATTCTAAACCTTAAAAAGGGAATTATCATTTTTGCTTCATTGTTTAAAAATAGAAAGATTTAAACGTTTGAATTACAATACCTACATGAGCCCTAATCGTCACATTTATTCGCTGGAGTAAACGCTACTTGATTGCTGATAAATAAGAAAATTTAATTTTATCATTGGAGGGAAGAAGAAGAAGAAGAAGAAGAAGAAGAAGAAGAAGAAGAAGAAATACTTTATTCAACGAGGGTTAAATACATCATTACTGGTTTCCCAGTAGTTTTCATAGCAGTTTCCACGAAAACAACTGAAGTTCCACAGTGAAACGTATTTTATTTAATACTATAAGCATGCCAAATTTGAGCACTTTCTATTGTTTATTTCTAGAGATATTCCTAATTTTACGATTTTCATTTCGCTCGTTTGGAGAAAATGACGTCATCAGCCATATAATTTGCATATTTCAAAAATGTGAATATCTCTTGAACGAGATGAGTTATTTACAAACCACAAACGCCGTTCCTCCTCATTTTAAATGTACTTTATGATTAGATCAAAAAAAGACTGACGCTTTTTCGTCTTAGTGACACTTTAACTATTTCCTGTTCGTATTGGTTTTCGAGAATTATCAGTTTCTCTCCGTATGGCATAAATATTTAATAGCTCAGCTAATACATTCCAGACTTGTTTATTTAGATTTGCATTCTTTTTAGATCACATGCATGTTAAACTTAGTGTCTGATTTAGCAGCGAATTATTGACGAGAGATAATCATGCTTTGTATGTGACCGTGTAATTGGCGTCTGTGAGGTACACAAATATGGCGGCCAAAAATCAAATGCTCATATAAGTGTAGTTTCAACCCAGAATCTTTAGATTGTATATCAGATGCAATTAGACGTCACTTCTACAGCTTAACCAAGCGTTGTACGTTGAATTGCGTGTACAAAGTGACTTTTAATGAGCATTTGAAAATTATGCTGACGTCAGCAATAATATAATTCAAAATGCTGTAACTCAAGAAGGAATAGTTGCATCGACTCAACATTTACCAGAAATACTCGTAATAACGATCTACAAAATATGGAAAACAACCAGCTTTGTAGGTTTAATAATTTGGATTTTAGAATTGTGTGACGTCACAGTGAAACTACTTATCGTCCGCAGACAAATGGTCTTGAAACTCAGCGAAAATTTTGCTTCTATTTCTATTTTTGTATTTTTATCTTTTTATATTAGTAAACGAAAAACAAAGAATTTGTGCACGGCGAGGACCGATTAAACATAAAATTACAACTCATTATAGACGCTTTGAAGTTAGGCGATTGATTATATGATTTGGCAAAGTTTATGTTCAAATGCAGCCTGGCTACGATTTTGTCTTTCCATATTCAAATTGTTTTTACGAACATTAGCACACGTTCATATACATGCATAAAAATCCAACTTAGATGTAAATTCTACAAAACTGTAACGTCAAACTTACCCAATGTATTTGTATATATGATCTTTTACTCCTGGATAACTTTTGTCTCCAAACATACGTTTTGCAAAATGACCGGCCAATGTTTCTTTAACGTGTTCACTGGGATACTGTGCGTACGACAGTCTTATGTTATATGTAGTCAAGTCGCATGGAGTGGGACAAGAACAGTTTTTAACTAACTGTTTAGTAAATTCAACTGGAAGAGAAATAAATACACCGATCAGGAATTAGCAGTGCAGAAATAGATCAGTGAATTGCAGGAAAATAAAAGTTTCTTTAGTAATTATAAAAAGTGATTAAAATACAATTAACGGTTTACACATAGCAAGTGCATGACCTATCATGCACCTCGCCATACTTGTATTGGTTTGTTTATCTCTCATGCACCGCGGAATTACTGTAGAATTTGTTCTCCAAAATGTGGCTTGGGAAAGGCTGAGACAAGCGGTACTTATCGCCTATTGGGTTTACTCGTTTCAGTCTTCTCTTGGGATTGTTATATTTAGGTATGCAATCAGAATTTGTCGGTTCGGTAGTGCAGTTGTATCCACTGCGAAGCAGTAGTTGTATCCACTGAGAAGCAGTATGGGTATAATGTCGTCGCGAGGCCATGATTGTAAGTTTGTCGAGTAAGGTAACAAAAGAATACTTCGGAGCCAATCAAAACATAGAATAAAACGACAACTGATCATGACGATAACCACCGAAGCCAAAATAACTCTTTACACCAAGTAGTAGATAAGTTAATGCTATGACAAAGCGACACTAAAATCGACATCGCCAACAAGAATGGAGAGTTTTTACAGATTTTGTAATTATTTTCAGTATGAATTGTAATAAATTTTTAATTGTGTTGCACCGGACGATGTTAGAATGATGAGGAAGTGTGCATGCTCCCCAGCCTTCTCTCTAAGAATTTTAAGAGTTTACTAAAGTGGCGGAGATGCCATGCATTTCTTGCATTCTACTTTCCACCAAGTTGAAGCACATTGATTGCCAATGGCGACAATTCAAACAATCAAAGTCGAGCGTTGATTTGTCTGCTTTTGTTTGCCATTGAGACTCTTGCCTTTAGTAAGAATATGACTGACTCCCGTAAATGGCGAGTGTTTTAATGTCTTTAATTACGTGCAAGAATTTGTAGCGAGTTGCCAGCCAGTTTCTGCAATGACTCGAAAACAGACTTTATTGGCATATCTTTTTGGACGCCATTTAAATAATCAGATCCCCCAATTTACATTAATTAAAATAGAAATTAATAACTTCTTATTAACCGAACGCGAGGTCTTTACAGAGAAATATCGGACAGAGGTCTTTTTGGTACAGACCGAGCCCGTAGGGCGAGGTTTGTACACAAAGACCGAGGTCTGATATTTCTCTGTAAAGACCGAGCAAGCGAGGTTAATAAAAAGTTTATTATATGGCATTTTGAAACAACAAACCTTACATTTATACCTTGTCATGATACGTACTTTAGTCAGTTTAGTGTGACCTCGAGCGTGTGACATAAACTCATCGTTTTCAACGTTGTTGCTTTTGTTGTCGTCGCTTTCGGACTCCTAAACTCGCTTCCAGATTGCTCTCGTCCCAATCATACATAATTTAGTCCTCAGGTTGTTGAATTCACAAAATTCTTGCGGTTTTCTTTCGTTGTTTAGTTGCAAACAACATGGCTGATAAGAAATTTGTTTGTTTTTTCCCCGTAATGGACCGCTGGTCCATTACGGGAAAGTAATGGACCGCTAAAAATGTTTCTAAGCCAATCACAGCGCGCTATTTCACCGGAAGTGACGCTTGCCATATAATAATATATATTATATTTAATTTTTTACTCTGTTTACGAAGTGAACAGTGTTTAATTAAACTGACTTTACGGTCCTAGAGTTACGGACCTGCATGAAGAAACTAAATGCACAGTTATGCGAATAAGCATGCAATTGAGTTTTTATGACTAACCTTCTTGGGGAAAGACACAGTCAACTTTCTGTCCAAATGTGCAAGGAAGGATATTTGGGATTTCTATTGTCATATATGAAAAAAAGTAATTATATATATTTTAATGTTGTGTCATGTTACATGACCGCACTGAAAAGCGCTTTGGTAATGTGGATATTTGAAATAAATGTCATTATTATATACCAAGTGTCAAAGTTCTTGCTTTCTTGCGAGAGGGTATCACGTAAGTGATGAAATTCCACTGTCTCCCGGCAACAGCTCTGAGCGGTGAATAATATGTTATGGACCGGTGAATAATAAAATCCTCAAGTTATGGAGCAAAAACAAATGTTCGCCAGCCGAAGCAGCGAGGAAATAGATAATTTACTCAAAGATAACGACAAATAAAGATAAAGATTTTTTTTTGTTTTCTTTGACACTTGGTATATAATAAAATACTTATTGACTGGGACCTTCGGCAAACAGGGCCACAAAATATATTAGCACACTGCCTCTCACCACTGACAATTGAGGCAATTTTCATTGACTAAATTTAAAAAATCTCTTTTGTCTTTATTTATTGATAATTATTGATGGCTTGGCTGATTTACTATAATATATTTAATTCAATATTTGTAATATTATGCCAGGCCAATTTTGAAATGTTCCGTCACTATATATAAATAACTATTTAATTCATTTTATTAGCTGCTTGTATTTTTTAGCCCATATGGTTATTACAGGCAGCTAGTACCAATCTATTGTAAGATGTGGAACATCTTAATTTTGTGTCTTATTTTTATGTATATACGTAATTTGTATGTATGGTACAAATAAATTGTTGTTGTTGTTGTTGTTGTCGGTCCCAGTCAATAAGTGTTAATTATTTTATAACAAATCATGGACACAGGACATGGCTTAGCTGCGTTGAGAATATACTTTTGCTGCCACATATAGTGCGTACAAGAGAATTCTTGGTTTTCATCTGACGTCACGGCGGCATATTGGTGCACAGAAACAATAACTGGCGGCCAAATTGGTGTACAATCTTTAACATATGGGAATATAACTCTATTCTTATTCAAACATTTCGTATTGTTTCCCCACCCCATGCATCGATCACGTGAGTGAAAACGATCCATACATGCGTACATGGCATTGAGTGATCACTAGCTATAGTCTTCAGACAACAAAAGCTAAACATAAAGTTTCAGTTGTTTTGCTGTACAAACAACCTTTCGTAAGTAGACGAACTCAGGAAACTCTGAGCTCCAGACGAACTCGAACCCACAACTTTCCGAGTGCTAACTTCAAGCTGAAAACATGATACTTTCGCAGGGCTAATCATTTTATTTTATGTATATAAAGGGTTTTACGGCGGAAACAAGTTGCTTTTTCAGAAATTGATCGGGCTTCTTAATCAAATTCCATACTCCAACCTCGTACCCAGGGTATAAGCGGAGATAATCCCCGAGCCGGGCGGAGGACCGAAGGCCCGGAGCCCGGTGAGGGTGCTAATCTCGACACGCGTGGAGTCCATTTTACACGCGTGTAGAAAAAGCGAAGGGAGAGGAAATCTGGGAAATAGTTATATATATATATATATATATATATATATATATATATATATATATATATATATATATATATTTATATATATGTTTGGTACGGTGTCACGCGGTAAGAATTGACTAGCGACGAAGAAAACTATAAACTCTCAAGCAAATAGTATTTTGCCTTCGTTTATTTAAACGAAACGAAACGGAACACAAAGAAAAGAAGGATACAAACAACTCGTTTAATATATCTTGAAGAGAAACCAGAGAACTTGAAGAAACCAAACGCCGTATGGTAAACAAAAACTCGATCTGAATTGCAGTGTTTGTAGTAACTTCGTGGTCAAAATACGGTAGGATTCTTGTTGTTTTCATGTTTTCGCTTATTAACCTAAACAATATACAGCTTCACGTTTTCATGCTTTCCCTTTGCTCGTCCAAACTATAAATCAGCTTAATTAAAGCTAACTTAAAAGTAAAACACTACCTTTATATGAAGCTTAAATGTATTATTACATGTAAATACTCATGGGCTTTGGCGATTTTTTTGGTTGTATTTCCAAATTTTCGACTAAAACGTTGTCTGTTTAATACTTCCTTCTAGAATCTGATTTTAGCGAATTGTTTTTATCTCGGACTCTATTTTAAATGTAATTTTTTGAGCTGTTGACTTTTAATTCTGCCTTTGCAAAACATGTATGTACATGTATGGAGAAGCCATTTAAAGCTTGTTAAAATAATCCCTTTTGAAACCTCCTAAAAATATATTTTGTACAACCAGAATTTAATAATGAAATCTAAGTTTTGCTTTGATATGTAGAATTATCTTGAGGATTATCATTTGTTTGTATATCTGTTTGTTTTTATATTGGCTGTACATCAGTGCTTATTTTAATCAGGGTGGGTGGGGTATTGGGTGTTTCAAAAAAGCATTTAATAAAAGCCGGCGAGGGGTTGTTGCATTCATGTATTTCTAGTACTCTGGGTACTAGGTTGCTTCCTACTCCTCCAAGGTGGGAATCAAATCTAAGAGCTGATCCAGAATTTTAGAAACGAGGGGGGTGGTGGTTCTTGTGTAAGAGTACAAGAAACTTTTAGGGAGATCTCGGAAGTACTGCTTTCAGCATTTTGGAGTAGTTTTGAGTGAAGTTTTAAGAGAAATATACTGAAGTCATAAATAAAACCTGGAGTGTGCATATTGGCACGTGCGCGCAAAACAAGGGTGTGCGTCCACCACGGGGGGCCCCCCCCCCCCCTGCACACACACACACACACACACTTGAATCGCGACTGAAATCCTCTACCTCCAGAAAAACTTCAGATTTAAAATTCTCACTGCTCGGATCAACTCATTAAAGATAAATCAACCTAACCTGGCATTTCTGCATCTCGACACCCACATTTTTCCATAATAAATGACGCTCTACAGGCTTCATAGCAAAGAGGTCTAGAGTAAATTGACGTTCCCAGGAGTTTCTTGTTCTCACAGTTAGTTTTGTATGGTGCAGGCAATGACTTGACCTATAAGAGACAAACAAAGTTTAACTATACTAGGAATTCATAATTAGCCCTATAGATATATAACGATATGGAATACACAAGCTAGAATCAAGCAAAACTAATTAACTAGCAAAGCAAAAGTCTAAATAAAATTGGACAATAAAAATGCAATACATACATGTATCATTATATTCTTGCATTGCATGTATGTTATACGTCCGCAAACGCGATGATTATATATGGACAGGTATTAATAGAATCTATCTGCAATGCATGGCCATGCAATCGACTCATTATTTCATTATTATTGGACGAATTGGCCGAACAATCTGTTTCTGCTTTTTCTTTTTTTGGGGTGTGTCATAAAATTGCAATTATTGCGCTATACTTTCCATCACGTTTTGCGAACAGCGAGGCAATCTTTTGTATATCTTTTTCTTGCCTTTTCTTTAGTTTTGGACATCTTTGCCTTAGATTGAGTTCAGTTGAGGTGTTTTCTGAAGGTATTAGTAGATTTTAAAAGTAAATTCATCATTACTTGTTCAGTAATGTTGAAAACACAAAGAAGGTTTGTCCATGAAGACATAATAGACAAGTTACAATTGAAGTCGCAAAAAATAATGCTGTGTTGACATCAGTATAGGAATCTTGACTTGAAGACTTGATGGTAAATATATTCACAATGTTTTATATAACTGCACACGCCAATTGCGGTAGACCGAAGAGCTACATTTAAGAGATGACGAGCGATAAACGGGAAACTGAATACCTAAGACCTCCAAATAAGAAAACTATTGCAAAAATTTTCCAGAATGATAAAAAACACAAAGAAGGTTTGCCCATGAAGACATAATAGACAAGTTACAATTGAAGTCGCAAAAAATAATGCTGTGTTGACATCAGTATAGGAATCTTGACTTGAAGACTTGAGAGTGCGGCCTATATTCATGCTGGTGTCGTATTATGTTTGAAAATGTGAGTTTCAAACATGTTTAAATGGAAAACTGTGTGTACGTTTTAAATAAATTTTATATCGAAATGACCGCTTGAACTGCCCAATCTAGAACTATAAGTTTTGTCTACTGAAAGTATATGACATGTAATAAGATCCGTTTAATTATTTGGCCACATCAGCAAAGGCTTCATGAAAACTGTACTTCATATAAGACCATATATATATGTACTTCATATAAGACCATATATATATATATATATATATATATATATATATATATATATATATATATATATATATATATACATATATATATATACATATATATATACATATATATATACATATATATATACATATATATATAAAATAGTTAAAATGGTTTCGTCACTACTCCGAGTTTCACGCGTATTGCGATCTTCAGGTAACTGACAGTTTATATCATAGTTATATCATAACCCACCGACTATGATATAAACGAATAATTGAAGCCGAACTGTCAGTTACCTGAAGATCGCAATACGCGTGAAACTCGGAGTAGTGACGAAACCATTTTAACTATTTTATTACGCTCTACCTTTCATGGTATCGAGCACTCTTGAACCATCCGCCAGCTTTGTAACATCCATGTTACAAACTTGCTTTAGTACATATATATATATATATATATATATATATATATATATATATATATATATATATATATATATATATATATATATATATATATATATATATATATATATATATATATATATAAAAATATTACCAGGGTTAAGTCACGTTGGTCTGAAAAACAGAGAAAAATCTTCTCGACGTTTCGAGCGAAGGCCCTTCGTCAGGAGAAATTAGTAAACAACTCACATGTGGTCACGCGTATTTATAGCAGAGCTACAATAGGAATCACGTGAACACATGTAAGCCAATAAAAACAAAGTAAACAAATAAATTAATATGTAATTTTAGCCTGTGTGCAGGTGCTGACCCAATTTGTGGGTCAGCTACCTGCAAATAGGCAAAGAAACAGGTTATAAATTACTATTTAAATCATCAGAAAAAGGTTAAGGAAAAGGTGTGGAATATGGTGGTGGAGTGAGCTAAATGAAAGAGAATCGCTCATTGAGGCCGTGAGGGTGAATGGTACCAAGTTTGTAAATGAGACGCATTTCTTGTTTACGACGAGTATCATTACAACCTGTAATGGACTGAATGGCACAGATTTTCATGTTGGAAAAGGAGTGGTTGGCACTGTTGAAGTGCCTGGCAACAGGTTTGTTTGGCACATTGTTTTTGACATCACGAAGGTGTTCAACAAACCTGTCACCTAAACGTCTTCCAGTTTCTCCGATGTAAAGCATGGGACATTTACTGCAAGAGATACAGTAAATGAGGTTGGAGGAAGTGCAAGTGAAACTGGGGGTTATGTTGAACCTACATTTTGGAGCCGAAATTGAAATTGAGGAGTCTAAGTATTTACAGGTGTTGCACCTACCACGACAGCAAGAGCTGGTGCCAACATGTGATACCAAGGCTTGCTGCAGTGAGCTGTGAACAACGTTTTCCCGGATGTTTTTGCTATGCCGAAAAGATACTAGGGGTTTCTCAGAGAAAATGGAAGATGTTTCTGGGTCATTTTTAATGAGGTCGAAATTGCGGCTAATGATGTCCCTTACTTTGAAATTGAAGGGATGAAAAGTGAGAACTAGAGGTACTTTTTCATTAGAAATGGTAGCCAAAGGTTCACTTAAGGTGTCTGAACGGGAAATGTTGGAGACCTTGTGTAAGGCAGTGTCTAAGAGGTGGGAAGGATAACCGCGATTAACAAAAAAGTTTCTCATTTCCAAACATTTGGCATTAAAGTCATCATCTTCACTGCAGAGGCGGCGAAGACGAAGAAATTGAGAGAAAGGAATGGAAGTTTTGGTGTGTTTAGGATGATGAGAGGAGAAGAGGAGGTAGCTATGAGAGTCAGTGGTCTTGTAAAAGACAGAAGTGCTTAGCTTATTGCCATTAATGGAGACGAGAATATCTAAGAACGACACACTAGTCTCAATGATCTCCCATGTGAACTGGAGTGCTGGGTGGAAGTCATTAACATAGTTAATGAAGCAAACCAGGTCAGCGCGCGAACATGATGCAGTGCCTAAGCAATCATCAATGAACCGACCATAGTAGTCAGGTAGGAAACCAGTGTATTGTTCAAAGATTTGTTTTTCCACATAACCAACAAATAAGTTGGCATAGTTAGGGCCCATTTTGGTACCCATGGCTACACCACTAACTTGTTGGTAATGCTCACCATCAAATGAAAAATTGTTGAGGGTGAGCACTAACTCGGCCAGGCGTAACAAAGTAGTGGTCGATGGCTCCCGAGTTGTGCGTTGATCAAAGAAATATTTAAGTGCTTGAAGACCATCGTGATGCGGGATGACAGTGTAGAGTGATTTGACATCCATGGTGAAGATGAAATGATGTGAACCCTGAAAACTAATGTGGTCACAAATTTTCAGAGCATGTTTGGTGTCCTTGATGTAAGAAGGTAAATTCTTGACCAAGGGTGCCATGATGTGGTCAAGGTAGGATGAAATGGCTTGGGTAGGGCAACCACAAGCAGACACTATAGGTCTACCTGGGTTGTAGGGTTTGTGAATTTTGGGAAGGAAGTACATGACAGGTGTGCGTGGAGTGGTGGTTAGGAGATTGCTTGCTGTATCAGGCAATTCCCCAGTGGTGATGAGGTTGTTGATGGTGGATCGAATGGTGGTGTTGTGATGTCAAATCACCATCAACTCTGCTGTAAAAAGCAGTGTCGTTTAGTTGCCTTTGAGCCTCTTCCCGGTACAAATCAGCTCTCCAGACAACCAAAGCACCACCTTTGTCAGCAGGTTTGATGACAATATCATTCCGGCTACGCAATGATAAGCAATAATAATGGTGAGCATTACCAACAAGTTAAATTAGTGGTGTAGCCATGGGTACCAAAGTGGGCCCTAACTATGCCAACTTATTTGTTGGTTATGTGGAAAAACAAATCTTTGAACAATACACTGGTTTCCTCCCCGACTACTATGGTCGGTTCATTGATGATTGCTTAGGCACTGCATCATGTTCGCGCGCTGACCTGGTTTGCTTCATTAACTATGTTAATGACTTCCACCCAGCACTCCAGTTCACATGGGAGATCAGTGAGACTAGTGTGTCGTTCTTAGATATTCTCGTCTCCATTAATGGCAATAAGCTAAGCACTTCTGTCTTTTACAAGACCAC
This sequence comes from Corallium rubrum, assembly GCA_964035015.1. Lineage (NCBI taxonomy): Eukaryota > Metazoa > Cnidaria > Anthozoa > Scleralcyonacea > Coralliidae > Corallium > Corallium rubrum. Next base: position 15,332,115 of record OZ035997.1, read on the forward strand.
TGACTCTCATAGCTACCTCCTCTCATCATCCTAAACACACCAAAACTTCCATTCCTTTCTCTCAATTTCTTCGTCTTCGCCGCCTCTGCAGTGAAGATGATGATTTTAATGCCAAACGTTTGGAAATGAGAAACTTTTTTGTTAATCGCGGTTATCCTTCCCACCTCTTAGACACTGCCTTACACAAGGTCTCCAACATTTCCCGTTCAGACACCTTAAGTGAACCTTTGGCTACCATTTCTAATGAAAAAGTACCTCTAGTTCTCACTTTTCATCCCTTCAATTTCAAAGTAAGGGACATCATTAGCCGCAATTTCGACCTCATTAAAAATGACCCAGAAACATCTTCCATTTTCTCTGAGAAACCCCTAGTATCTTTTCGGCATAGCAAAAACATCCGGGAAAACGTTGTTCACAGCTCACTGCAGCAAGTCTTGGTATCACATGTTGGCACCAGCTCTTGCTGTCGTGGTAGGTGCAACACCTGTAAATACTTAGACTCCTCAATTTCAATTTCGGCTCCAAAATGTAGGTTCAACATAACCCCCAGTTTCACTTGCACTTCCTCCAACCTCATTTACTGTATCTCTTGCAGTAAATGTCCCATGCTTTACATCGGAGAAACTGGAAGACGTTTAGGTGACAGGTTTGTTGAACACCTTCGTGATGTCAAAAACAATGTGCCAAACAAACCTGTTGCCAGGCACTTCAACAGTGCCAACCACTCCTTTTCCAACATGAAAATCTGTGCCATTCAGCCCATTACAGGTTGTGATGATACTCGTCGTAAACAAGAAATGCGTCTCATTTACAAACTTGGTACCATTCACCCTCACGGCCTCAATGAGCGATTCTCTTTCATTTAGCTCACTCCACCACCATATTCCACACCTTTTCCTTAACCTTTTTCTGATGATTTAAATAGTAATTTATAACCTGTTTCTTTGCCTATTTGCAGGTAGCTGACCCACAAATTGGGTTAGCACCTGCACACAGGCTAAAATTACATATTAATTTATTTGTTTACTTTGTTTTTATTGGCTTACATGTGTTCACGTGATTCCTATTGTAGCTCTGCTATAAATACGCGTGACCACATGTGAGTTGTTTACTAATTTCTCCTGACGAAGGGCCTTCGCTCGAAACATCGAGAAGATTTTTCTCTGTTTTTCAGGCCAACGTGACTTAACCCTGGTAATATTTGGATTTCAACCGTGGCCGACGCTGTCCTAGAAGCTTTTATATATATATATATATATATATATATATATATATATATATATATATATATATATATATATATATATATATATATATATATATATTTAGATGATGTTTTCTTTATTTGGCTGCATGGGAAAGAAGCCTTACTTGAATTTTTTGAGTATGTTAATAGCTATCATGAAACCATTAAGTGCACATGGGAACGGTCGGAAAGTATAAATTGTCATATTTGGATGTTTTGGTGGAGATTAGAAATAATAGAAGTTACTGTTTGTTACTGATGTTTATTCGAAGCCTACGGACACACATCAATATTTAGACAGTACGTCATGTCATTCGGCGCATGTAAAGAGGGGAATTCCTTATGGCCAGGCTTTAAAAATGAGACGTATTTGTGATTCTGATGAAGTGTTTGAGGAAAGACTTAAAGATCTTAAGGGCCATTTTGTTAAGAGAGGTTTTAAGAAGGGTTTAGTAGATGAGTAATTATCAAGAGCCAAAGCGAATAAAAGAAAAGATCTCCTTTGTCAAGAAACTAGAAATAAGAGGAAAGAGAATTATGATAGAATTCCTTTAGTGGTTAATTTTCACCCAGCGTTATCGGGATTGGTAAAATAGTTAATTCGCTTTGGCCAATTTTACATGCGTCGGATGACATGAAAAGGATTTTTTGGGAAAAGCCTATTGTTGCCTTTAGAAGACCTAGGAATCTTAAACAAAGAACGAGCGCATAAGTACCGGCTGTGTACCTCAGACAATCCTGGCCAAACGCATCTGATTGATCTACACAGCTAAAATTACTTCCGGCCTTACCGAGGAACTATGACTGAAGAGTGAAGACTGAAGAGTGGAGCTTTTGTGAAACTTGTTTACTGTCGAATTTGTCTTTTTCAAGTGTAACACATCATTTTGAGTAGAAAGACGGAAAAATTACGCTTTCAATAAGTTGAAACAAAACTAAGGTGAGGAAAAACCGTACGAAAAAGACCAAACAAATTTAATCACTTCAGAATTGTTTTTGTCTAAGACACTTATGCTTCTCTTTACAATTTACGTAGAAAATTGAAAAGGTAAAAAGGTTATAAATAAAAGATAATTTTCAAAACTTCACCAGCTCACTGACTCGTTGTTGACTTGACCGTTGACATTTCAAACTGTCAGTGCGTAGTGCCTTTTATGCGCTCGCTCCGTGTTTAAAAATGAATTAGTTAGGTCCAAACTTAAAGATGGGGTACTCTATAGAAGAGCTATGAAATAATGTGGTAAATCACGATGTAAGATTTGTGCTTTTGTTGAGAAGGGTTGTGAATTTGAAAATGGTAATCGAAAATTTAGAATTAATATTGTTTTGATTGTGATTCGGAAGGTGTGGTTTATCTCATTTTGTGTAAACAATGTAAAAAGAATTATGTTGAAAGTACCATTACATCTTTTCGTAAAAGGTTTAATAATCACAAGAGCAGTATAATTAGATATGGGAATTAAAGGCCAACAGGGAATACAGGGAGAGCATTTGTATACACATTTTTATGAAGAAGGACATAGAGGTATTGAAGATATTATTGTAAAAATAATAGATAAGACAAACGTTAATGAACCAACAAATAGAGAAGGTTTTGGGCGTACAAATTGAACTCATTTGTCCCAAATAGATTGAACGCAAGAGATTTTTTGTAGACTGACATTATAATTTTTAATGAACTGTTTTGTTTAAATAGAGGACTTGCATTGCCTAATGATAAAGGGGCTTGCCCCGAAACGTTGAAAATAAAGTTTTATATAACGTCCAATTTGTCAGAAATTATGCTATATATATAGTCTTGCTAGAGTGCGTCATGTAATGTCGTAATTTTATTACTCGCAAATCAAAAACTAAAGTTACCTCAGTCTCAGTCACTGGTCTCAGTGCGGTTCTACATGACTACATGCATAGCTTAAAACTTTTATATCGCGCCATCATCAATCGAGCTCGACGAGACTTAGTCCTGCATTGTAAATAAGCATATCCCCACAAGTTTGCATGTGCATGTATAGGTCCAATGATTGCGTTGTTACAGGCAGGGTATTACAGATTATCTCTGAACAAATGCGAGTTTCGATTGGTGTGGCGTTAAATATACTTCAATGCATGCAGTCAATCAGCTAGTTTCGTACAAACCCAATTACCTATTAGTTGGAACGACAAGTTATTATCACCCGCCTCAGTCCTGAATTTGTCGTCTCAATCAATAGGAAATTAAGCGAGTCGGTACGAGTCTGGATGACTGAGTCGTTCAGTTAATGAGGTTATTCGTTCGTCCTCGTTCGATTGTAGGTTCACTATAAGTAAGAGATAAAGCCCGAGAACGAGGGCTGTATGCTATATACAGCCCCGAGGACGCTTCGTGCAAGGGCTGTATATCGCATACAGCCCGACGTTCGAGGGATTTATCTGACTTAATTTATTATTGAGGTTTTCCAACAAAGTTTTGTCTTTTTTTCTCCCTTGGACAAAGATTTTCCTAGTTTTTTTCTTCATTTCTTATCTAATTAGTATTCAAGGGCTGTATGCTATATACAGCCCGCGGTAGGCCTACATCAAAGAAAACCGACTCAATAATAAATTAATGGATGTTAAAGTTTTGACTGTTTCCCCGAACACAAGACTGCCAAACACTCAAACTCGTTCAAACCGATGAACTTTGGATATGATATCACGTGAATATAGTCTTTTGATTATGCTACATAATTATGGTAATATTTGGGACCTTCAGAAACTATTTTTCTATACAAATCGCTCAGTCGGTAAATAACATTATTTTACCCTTGTTTTTGATACTGCAACAAAAGTGCTTGCTCCTGGCATTACTGCGAAACCACGTTCTCTTATAAGTGGAGGTTCATCTTGGCCATGGATGTGTACTTTAAATCCAGCTACAAACGAAGTCGCTCCAAAATACTGATCTTGTTGAACTACTAGGTCTATTTTTAAACCAAAATCAACGCCTGGGTTTCTAATTCTTGCAAAAGAAGAATTTTCTAGGTCTATACAAACAAAAACATACATGTATAGTTTACACTGAATTTATTTAATGACATAAAAAAAAGAAATGCATATAAAGAAATTAATTTCACTATTTATATTCAAACGAAAAAGAGCGCGTGACGGCCATGTTTAGTATTTCTCATAAAAATTGTCAAATATTTTAATATTTTGTTGAAAAAAAATTAACATGCGCGCTTGGTGTCTGTTAAAGCAAGTGGAAACGCTCTTTGAATACAGCATTTTATTATATAAAAATAATAAATTAGAGATTTGTTGATGTTTCCGCCACTAATAAAAACGATAATTTATGATAATCTCACATGTGTCGATTATCACGGGACGCATTATTAGAGTTTACTGCTCTATTTTTGTGGGGAAATAGGACTATTTTTTTTATAATAAACAGAACAATACATGAATGCTTAAAAATTTGAAATTCGTGTTGACCAAGATATCTAGTCAACAAATATCCTAGTCAACACCAGAATCAATACATCATGATAAGAGAACAATCTCTCTAATTCAGCTGTCTTCAATTTTGTCATCTCTAGCTGTACTGCACTGAAAGGTTGCAACACATGCGAATATAATCACGTAGCATTTCCCGCGTTCCCTTTCCCTCGCATACATTTATTAATGATTTTCCCACTAATTTGTCATATCCACCAGTCGCTTCTCAGTATGAATGCCTTGGTGTTCAGTCACCGTGCATTATTTTCTTGCGTGTGTATACATCTGCATGTGCAGGATGAGTTTCTTTTGCTGGGGATTTGTAATTAGCTTTAGGGCTGGCGAAGGATAGATTGAGATTAATAAGTTTGGGGTTGCCAACATGTTTGTCTCTACTTATATATTTTACTCTGGCTAATGCCAGACGATTTTACTTGTCAACTGGGTAACCCAACCCTTTTCTAACCCTGCGGTTTGAGGTTTAATCCATAATAACTGCAGAAATTGCATTTTATGTTCAACTTAATTATTGTTATTTTATTTATTGATCTATTTATTTTTTATTTATCATATTGTATATAGGTGTATTTTAAGAAATATTCTCGATAGTTTTAATAGGTAAATTATTGTAAATTTTGATCTAGTAGTATAAATCTTATTTTAGTCTAAAACGTATAGTGTCCCCAATTAGCTGTACATAGCTAAATACATTGACACTTAAATAAAGTTATTCATTCATTCATAAATACTAGAGGGGGCATTGGAAGGAAAATTTGGTAACCACATGGGGGCCGCCATTACCTATGATATTTCAGTCAATTGGTTGGCAAATGTACTAGACCCAGTCCTTTGCCAACCAACGCGCCTAATCTTTGCCTCCAAAAAAATCCAAGATGGCGGCGTTCAATTGCTTTCCCGCGGTTGACTGAAATCAAGATAGGATGCCCCCTCCAGTATTTATATTATCTTATGGTTTAATCCTTTAGGATTATTATGACAATTCAAGATAATCTTAAATGCTAGATAAGAGGATATATGCCGAGTTAATTTTCAGTCACTATGACCACTATTTTAGCTAGTGTTCAATAGATCGCGTGCACATGACGTCACCTTTGTCATCTTTGTTAGATTTCAGTTGGCAAACACTGTTGACCCAACCCTTTCCATAATCTTAAAGTGCCTATGAAACGAAAATTAACTTTGTCTTATTTGAAAGAACACTTAAAATGATAGAGTAACATCTTTTAGTGGAGTTTTTCGTTTCCTGGCTTCGTTTTGGAGATATTTCAGTTTGTTTGATGTAAATGTCACATGTTGCGACGTCACACGTGCATAATGAGTTATCGAAAAACGTTATATATTTTTGCTATTGTCAAATAAAATCACTTGAAAATCTACATGTTTAGTGCTCTGGGCGAAACACACTCACATGCTTTCCTCGAATTATTTTGGTTTGATAAGAGCAAAGATATATAACTTTTTTAAATAATCATTATGCACATGTGACGTTAAAATGTTTACTATGCATATCAAACAAAGTGAAATATCTCAAGAACGAAGCAAGGAAACGAAAAACTTCAAAAGATGTTACTCTGTCATTTTAAGTGTTCTTCCAAATAAGACAAACTTAATTTTCGTTTCACAGGCACTTTAATAATATCAACTTACATGTATGGTGATCCCAAAAGTTATCTAACCTGGTTTAGGTCGATCTCTCAATATGGCATGTACAGAAGAAAGAGCTAAAATTTGCTATTATCCCCGGGCTATAACCCAAGTTTAGTTGAAAGTAATTAAAGGAGGCAATAGACTAAGAGGGTGTATAATAAGGTGAGCAGTGCTGTTCCAAGAAGTGGAAGTTAGCGAGTTGGGAATCTCTGCTTAAAGTAAAATTAATCTAGTTCTAAATCCGTTCTTAAAACTGTTTATATATATATATACGCCATACCTTTGTTATATGTAAAGCAACGACCCATCCTGGTATATACTGGTTTAAAATCGTCTAGACGACAATCTCTTTCTTGAAACTTGCATTCAGTAATCGTGCTTCCATCATCGAATCTGTGAGCACCATCTTTTAAAATTTGTTGCATAGAGGTGTTGTAAATCTTATGGTCTTTCCAATTGGATGCAACATCTTTTCCGGTTATATCTCGCATAAATGACATGACTTCTGTCAAATTCATCCGCTCTATGTATTCTTTTCGCAGTGGATTGAAATTGCAGATAGTAACCGCAGGAAATGTGATAAAATCTTGGTTGACTAAAGTGACACGAGTTACGACGTCATAAGATAGATAAGACGAAATAAGATTGGTTGTGTTCTTCAAGAAGATTGCTGTACAACCAAGTAAACAAAGTAACCAAATAAGACGTCTTATTTTGGAGCCTTCGCCAAACACTTTGCGAATACCATGAAGCGTTGTTGACTCTGTAAACTCTCGGAATAGAGAGTTTGAAGACGCTTTGGTCTTTTCTTTGGATTCGTTGAAGGATGCACTGGAAGTCTTTGAAATGTTAATCGACATTATTATATATGTTTGTTGTCTGAAATACTTTGCTAAATCATTTTTAATTTACCTTAATACTTCAATTTACGATGAAGAGAGCAAACACCTAGTATAGTCAATTATAAACAGCAACTTCTCTCTTTAGTGCTAGAATTATATTTGTTCATCGTCTGTAAAATACTTTATAATGCTTTCATTATCACCAAGAATCTTGCACTTTTATTTAACCATTTTAACCATTGTTTTCACGCTACGGTACTCAGCTAATAATGGCTGTAGTTTATTCCCTTGGGTGTCATGTCGAGTTAATCCTCATGAGAATGTGAATAATTATGTAGCAGGAATCAGAAAAACTCACTTGAAAATAATAGGGCCTTTATACGGGGGAAAATAAGCCGCGGCTTAAATAAGTTGGACAGCTCGTACAAACGGTCAATTCTTGAAAAAGCCGCAGATTAGTTGGACTAGCTTCAACCCTGCATGGGCTCATTTTAGCCGCGGCTTATTGATTACATGACCGTTTAAATTTATACGAGCTGCTCGCGACTTAGAACCCGTTTACACTGGAGCAAAAGTTTTCGGATTCGTGACGAATCCGGAACGTTTAGTACCGGATTCATTTTGCCGTTTACACACAAATGAATGAATCCGGAATAAAAACTTTCCGGTTTGATCACGTATCCGGAGATTTCGAATCCGGAAAAAAATGTAGAAACTTCGTATCCGAATACTTTTGAATCCGAGACAATACGTAGTGTGAACGGTTTATATTCCGATGAATTCGGATGCTCTTCCGCTCGTAGCCATGTGAGGTTGCGGTGGAACCAACATGGTCAACATATTAACTGAATTAAAGGAATTCCGAGTTTAGTGTAAAGGGCCGAATCTGCGAACACTGTTGTAGTGTAAACGCCCAACGAATCCGAATGCTCGGTACGAAGTGAATCCGGAAACATTTACGAATCCGGAAACTTTGCTCTAGTGTAAACGTAGTCTTATTCAATAAGCCGCGGCTTATTTTGCCCCGTAATATATAAAAGGCCTATTAGCACTATAGTTTTAGCGCAAACAAAAAACCCAACACGAAATAGATGCCAACACCAGAATAGAGAGACGTACAGTAACTATCATTTGTTCGCCAATTTTTTTCGTTATTATCGCAACATCTTCATGCAGATTATTGAAATACTCCACGTTGCGTCATAACATGATACAAAAACATACAGAAATATGTAATATACCGTTATTTTGAAAAACAAAAAATAGGCAGTTTACATATTAGAAATGTATTAACCCTATAATAAGTGTAAAAAAGACGAAATAATTGATATTTACAAAACTTTCTTATTTGTAAATGTACAGTACGTGTGCTTTTCCTTGGAGTTGAAACTAGTTTCCTCACATGTGCATCTCTCAATCTTGCACACAAGCAGTAGTTTTTGGTCCTATAAAGCTACTTGTCCTTCGTTTTCCCAGGATGCCCCGGCTAACTAGGCTAGTTCATGTCACGAAATTCTGTCCTCAACCACAAGAGGAGATTTGAACCCATCGTGGTTCTCATGTCGCCGATCGTCGCCGATCGTCGGCGATTTGTGATTTAGATGCATGTTAAAACGGGAAGTGCAGCAGTATGTTAAGTAATAAAGAACAATGCAGAAAAGCAGTGCTTTTATTCTTTTACTTAGCATGCATCTAAATCATGGGTCGGCGACGATTGGCGACATATGAGAACCAGGCTTTAGATTCTTTTAAATCTGAACTAAACTAATTCTTGTTTGCGGGCATGTTTAAAAACAACAGTAACGATCTTTATGATCAGACGAGTCAGCCAGATTTATTAACCATGGCAACACGCCTCATATAATGGCCCTTCGACCGTACCGAAACGTATTTGTGTTTTCTTTTGTGTTAAAATCATTATCTCATGAAACGTAATTAAATCCTTTATTCAACTGATTAGCATGCAGATGAGTACGCATAGTGGGATAACTAGTTATCCCATTGTTGTGGCTGCTTATCGCATACTAATGAGTAATTTCCTTTCTAACTCATGTTTCTTTCTCGGTAAGTTAAATAAAAAAGAAAATGATTTCATTGCGAGAGTCGTGAGATAAAATGGTTAATTGATGTGCACTCGTGTGATATGGGATTTAACATCGCTCGTGAAGCTTAACAGCCACGATGTTAAATCCATATCACATTCGTGACATCAATTAACCCATATTTATGTGCTGCCCGAAAGCTTACAACTAGAATCCGGGAGCAGAACCGTGGATTCGAAAGGACCAATGTATTAAAAACCAAGACTCGCCATCCGTTACTTATTGATACCTTGCTTCAATGGAGTAGGTTGAGACAAATTACAAGTCACTTATACGCATGTATATTAGCCTAATATTTCTCACGAGAACCTTCGAAGTGACGATATTTCATTCTTGTAATATTCTTGACCACTGCTGTTGTTTCGATTAAGCAAGATACAAAATTTTAAACATAGTTGTGAACTGTTGATGTGTTAAAAAACGAGGTGCTTACACTTCGAGCTATATTAAACTACATGATATTGGGCATTTCACTCGATTACATAGCATGTTCTAAGGATTTAGGGTGAAGGAAAATTCGAGTGTAGAATATATACATTTTTTTATATATTCTATATTAAACTACAGTCTGTTTTATTCAATCATTTTATCATGAGATATATATTGTCTGCTGTACCTATTAAAGACGAATTTACCATTAACCAGCCAATAACGTTTGAAGAAAAAATGGTACTAGTTGTGTTAAATGAAGTTTTGCTGCTGATAGTACGACTCCCAGAGTTGTCCCACCAATTGGTAGCAGTGCACTACAAGAAACACTTTAATACATCTCCAACTAGTCAAGGCGTGAGGAAGCTTCTCGGCTTCGCCCAAAAAGTGTAAAAAGTTGACTATTTTTTTTTAAACAACCAGCTCCGTTTGACTCAGTAGAAGTCAATGAGAGAACGCAGAAGTCTATACGTTTCGAGCGAAGGGCCCTTCGTTAGAAAGAAACGTAAAGAGTGTAATAAACAACGGGCTAATATAAGAAGATAAAATATAACAATAACAAATTAATGAGATGCGAAAAATTAGCAAATCAGAGAAAAATGACGATAACAAATCAAAACACCATCGACGAGCAAAAAAAAAGGGGGGTGTAAAAAGGATGAGCGAGAGTAAAAAAATGTCCACGCTTGCTAAACAAAAACAGCATCTTCACAAGTATTAAATAAAAGAAAAACGTTCGTTGAGTCCATGAGGATAAATGAGACGCTTTTCTTGTATGTATATATATATACAATATATAGAGTGTGGCAAGCTTTGCTTGCCACCATAGTCAATCGAGATATGGTCTGGAAACTCGGCAAACTTCAAAGCTCCTATAATGAGCTGTGATTTTATGTTGAACCGTACCTTACACCGTGCACAACCTTTGTTTTAGGTTTATTAATATTTAAATAGCACGGTTGAGTGATTGAACTGAAACGTTGCTATTGGACAATTCGTTCATTACACTAAAATACAATGTGTTCAGTGACCGTGCACCGTGCACAAACATGCATAAAGGCGAACAAAAAGATAGACCAAAGACTTTAGCTGAGTTTCCAGACCATATCTCGATTGACTGTTGCCACACGAAACAAATTTCTAGTGAATAAAATCTTACTGAAGTAACCGAAGTTTACCCTCATGTCTTATTCTGCTCTACCTCGGTATTGAGCACTATATATATATATATAATCACTATATATATATATATATATATATATATATATATATATATATATATATATATATATATATATATATATATATATATATATATATATATATATATATATTTTATTATTATTATTATCATTATCATTATCATTATCATTATCATCATTATCATTATCATTATCATTATCATTATCATTATCATTATCATTATTATTATTATTATTATTATTATTATTATTATTATTATTATTATTATTATTATTATTATTATTTTTGTTTTCACACAGCTTTGATCTTATAGCTGGTTCAAGGTTCTCAAGATTCTTGCAGATCCTAATAAAGAAGCTTTTGAAGTGTCTGAAACTCTATTGTGGCATCTAGCTTCTCTATCCACCTGTCAAAATTGTTATGTATTGTTCCAAGTGCTCCAATAACAATGGGTACAATTGTCACTTCCTTACATTGCCATATTCTTTTAATTTCTATTTTAAGATCTTGGTATTTCTCTATTTTTTCCCTTTCCTTCTGTATAACTCTTGTGTCAAATGGACATGTAACATCTATCAACAAGCAACTTCTGTCTTTCTTATTCAGGGTTAGTATATCTGGTCGGGAGTGTTCTATCTCCCTATCAGTTTGAATTTTCATATCCCACAGTATTTTTACATTTTCATTTTCAATGACACCTTCAGGTTTGTGCTCGTACCACTTTTCTGCATGCTCCATATTGTATTTCTTACACAATTCCCAGTGTATCGCCTGTGCTATTCTGTCGTGCCTCCAATTCTTATACTGTTTTTGGGTTAACATCTTACATTGCGAGACAATATGTGCTATTGTCTCATCACGCTCTCCACATAGCCTGCATGTAGCAGATATGTCTTCCTTATCAATCACTTTCCTGATATACTTAGTCCGCAATGCTTGGTCTTGTGCCGCCATCAGCATTCCTTCTGTTTCTCTCTTCAGATTTCCCCTTTTCAGCCAATCTCAGGTCTTACAATCTCTCCCCTCCTCGGTACTAGTGTAAAATTTTCCATGTAAACTTTTTCCTATATACTTATCACGTCTCGAACTCTGGATCTCCTTTTTCTCTTTCCCTTCCTCCAACACCTCCACCTTACTTACCAGGATTAATAACTTTTCGTCACTGCTTTCGACGTACTTCCGCAGACTATTTACTTCAACATTAACACAATCTTCCACACTAATTAACCCTCTACCTCCTTGACTTCTTTTAAAGTAAAGCCGATCAACGTCACCTTGGGGGTGGAATGCTCTATATACTGTTAATAATTTTCTAGTTTTCCTATCCATCTTTTGCAATCTTCCTTTGTCCACTTTATAATTCCTGCACCGTATTGTTATTGTGATTGTGATTGCGACTGCGACTGCGACTGCGACTGCGACTGCGACTGCGACTGCGACTGCGACTGTTACTGTTACTGTTACTGTTACTGTTACTGTTATTGTTATTATTATTATTATTATATGCATGACAAAATTACTGCAATCTGATTGGCTAAGAGGAGTGCAATTATATCGTTAATTGCACTCTCCGGAGTGCAAATTAATGTTACCATGGTAACAGTTGTAAAAAATAAAATTCAAAATGGCGGCGTATTTTCAAATTGAAAGATTTTGACTTTTCCAACGACTTGTGGAACACTTTCAACTGAAAATTTCATGTAAATATTTGAAGATCAATACAGGTAACATCTGCTCACCATAAGTGAAACTGTTTGTTGTCCAGTTGTAACGAAACAAGATGTTTTCAAACGCGCGAATTACTACGAAGCGTACCACAAGGATTGACACTTCAGGTAATTGTAAATTGGTTTTGAAGTTTGTGATTACTTATAGATCGTTTTCATCTGACGTCATGGCGGCCATATTGGTGTACCAAAACAATGAAATGGCGGCCATATTGGTGTACGGCATGGGAATTAGCTCTTTCTTATTCAAATATTTCGTATTGTTTCACCACCCCAATGGGACCACCGATCACGTGAGTGAAAACGATCTATAGTTAGTTGCCAGAAAGAAAAATTAATTCACTGCTTTGAATAACGTTTTAAGATTGTCTGTGGTTGTATGGCCAATAAACATTCAAATTAAGACAAAAAATTTTGACTGTAATTAAGATAGATATCGTAATTTTGTCATGCATATAATAAACAAGTAATCATATGATTTTGCTCATGCAATTAATGATTTTACACTACTCGTGATATTTGAAAATTGAGCCAAATTGCACTCGCCTACGGCTCGTGCTATTTTGAATCAATTTTCAAATATCACTCGTAGTGTAAAATCATTAATTGCACTCGCTATCATATGATTACCTATACTTATTATTATTATTATTATTATTATTATTATTATAGACAGACAACAGCCAATCGTTCAATCATGACAAATACATTGGCAAGAATTTCTGGGGTTACGTTAAAAACATATTAAACAAGAAGGACGCTGTACTTCCATCTTTCAACATGACCGAATGCCTCTCTTACTTCACTAAAACCCTTGCTGCAATTCATCCTAACAAACTGTTTAACATTCCCAGCTGGATTCCTAGGTTATCTGAGCCAGAAATTCAATTTGACCTTGACCCACCATCATATCAACAAGTCACGAATATAATACGTAAAATGAAAGCATCTGGTTCCCCGTGTCCCCTTGATCAGCTCTCCATTATCTGTTTCAAACGTTGTCCTTTTCTTAGAACTTATTTAACTGACCTTATACGTGCTGTCTGGTTGTCCGGGAGCATCCCCTCCGAGTGGAAGAAAGCTTGCACAATATTAATCCATAAGAAGGGCGAAGCTGAACCATCCAATTTCCGACCCATTACACTCGAAAGCATTCCCTTAAAAGTGTTTACTTCATGTCTACGCAACGCAATGTACTCATTCCTTACCGCAATAACTTTATAGAACATAACATACAAAAAGGCTTCACACCTAATATGTCTGGCACCTTAGAACACACAGCTCAAATGGCCAACATTATCAACAAAGCACGGATTAAGCAACGCTCTGTTGTCATCACCCTACTTGACCTCAAGAATGCTTTTGGCGAAGTTCACCACAACCTAATCCAATCCGTTCTCGAGTACCACCACATCCCTGACCACATAAAATTAGTTATAGAGAGTTTGTATAAAGATTTTAAGACCTCAATAACCACACCTGAATTCCGTACTCCGTTCATAACTGTTGGCCGTGGTGTATTGCAAGGCGATTGTCTCAGTCCTCTTCTATTTAATATGTGTTTTAACACCTTTATTCAACATATCAAAGATGAGAAGTATCGTCAATTTGGTTTCTCCTTCCAATTTATAAATCCCATCCACTGGTTTCAGTTTGCCGATGACGCTGCCGTAATAACTAGTCAAGAAAAAGAAAACCAACATCTTTTGAACCGTTTCGCTATTTGGTGCAAATGGTCCAGCATGATTATCCGGGTTGATAAATGTAGTTCCTTTGGCATTAAAAAAGCTGTAACAAAATCTATCCAATACCTACCTAAACTCCTTATTGGCAACCAGCTAATTCCAGCTACCAAAATTGGAGAATGTTTTCGATATCTTGGGAGATATTTTGATTTTAAGATGACAGATCAGCAACATAAATCTGAACTACCACGCTCATTGACGAACTAATGACTGATATTGACTCGAAGCCACTCCACCCAAAAAATAAAATCCTACTGTACACTCGCTTTGTTTTATCCAAAATCTCTTGGCATTTCACCGTTACTTCTCTGTCAAAAACTTGGATATCAGAAAATATCGACTCCGTGGTGAACAGTTACATTCGGAAGTGGCTTGAAATACCAATATCGGGAACATTAAGTACCGTTTTCTTAACCCGAAACAAATTCGGCCTTAGTATTTGTCCGCCAACAGTCAAATTCACCCAATGCCAAACAGTACTTCGAACAGCTCTTAAAACATCTCCCAACAAACAGATCAATGAACTATGGAAGTCAACCAGCAACAGCTCAAACATCCAGTATGACGTCTATACCTCTACCAAGCAAGTTCTTAAAGATTTTCGCTCTGAGCACGAGGATAGACTTCATAACCATCTAATCTGTCAAGGCTCGTTTTTCACTAACATCACAAAGTTCTCCTTCTCTCAATTAACGAAGTTATGGTGCGCGGCTCAATCTAAACTACCTAAGAATATCTTCAATTTTACGATACGTTACATGAATAACTCTCTACCAACACGCCAAAACCTTGCAAGATGGGGTATATCACCAACACCGGATTGTTCCCTTTGTCTAGGACCAGAAACTCTACTCCACGTCGTAGCAGGTTGCCAATCGTATCTCGAAAGGTTTACGTGGAGACATGATTCAATTTTGAACTTCCTTGCGTCAAACCTAAGGACGGTCAGCGGTTCAAATCTCTATGTCGATCTTCCGGGATACAAAAGTCCATCCATATTAACCGGCGACTCATACCGTCCAGACTTGCTCCTGACAACAACTAGTGGATGCTTATACATTGTTGAACTAACTGCTGGTTTTGAATCTAATCTTCAAAAGAATGTGGAACGTAAAAAAACTAAATATTTAGAATTAATTAGAGAACAAAGGAAATTATTTATATCCGTAAAATTTATAAATTTATCAATTAGCTCTCTTGGTGTCTTTGCGAAAGAATGTTCAACATTTCTAAAAATGCTAAATGATCCTCATTTTGACAAAGTTCACCAAAACTATTGTGTGAAACGAATGACGACAATTGCCATCAGAACTACATATTATATAGTCTGTTGCCGAAATAAGGAATGGACAAACCCAGATTTATTAACTTTTTAATGTTGTATTGTATAAGTTTGTTATGTGTTTTTATAGTTATATATTACAGTATACCATCGATTCAAGTAGCCGGTTGTAAATTACCTTAATAAGTGAGAATTACAATTGTATATGTAAGAACTAAATTTAATCAATAAAGTTTCCATTATTATTATTATTATTATTATTATTATTATTATTATTATTATTATTATTATTATTATTATTATTATTATTATTTTTTCGTAAAAAATCCAAATATTCAGAATTGATTAGGGAACAAAGTCAAAGTGAACAATTCAGATCAGTTAAATTTGTAAACCTATCGATTAACTGCCTTGGTGTCTTTGCAGCAGAATGTTCTACATTCATAGAAATGCTAAATGATCTTAATCTTGACAAGACTCATCAAAAATATTGTATTAGTAGAATGACGACGATCGCAATCAGAACCACCTATTACATATTCTGTTGCCGAAACAAGGAATGGACAAATCCTGAACTGCTAACTTTTTAAAATTATTGTGCTGTATCTTTGTTTTATGTTGTTATATATAGTTATTAGTTATATTAATATTGTTAGTGTTGATTCAAGTAGCCGATTGTAAATTACCTTAAATAAGCGAGATTTACAATTGTATATTATCTAAAAAGACATTTAATAAAGTTTCCATTATTATTATTATTATTATTATTATTATTATTATTATTGTTATTTTTTATTTTTTTTATAATAATAATTTTATTCCTTGTAACCTAATAATACTAATATGCTAAAGATTATTTTTAAAATTTTACAATGGTAAACCTCACTAGCTTATAAAATGTTTGTCAATGTCTATTTAAATTTATGCAATATGACAGTAGAAAGATTATATTACAATTAAAAGGAAAGGAAGATAATAATGAAAATAATAAATAATAAAAATGTTACATATCAAGTAATGTTTCTTCAAACTATTCTGGCCGCCACATTCTCTAAGGTAATGTCATTGTCTAAGGTAATATTTACAGTTCTTCTTCTTGCTCTGGTTCCTCTAAGGCATAGGAGAGCTGAACGTACTAAGGCGAAGGAGATTTTCGCTCTCAACCAAGACATTGTGCTGGCGTAGTCTTCTCCCTTCTTAATGGCAAGTAATTCAGCAAATCTACTATGGTATTTCTTGCATTCATCAGCCATTCCACCTGTCGTGGTAAATACTAGCGGGGTGAACGTACCTTGTTCTATCTCCATCACTCTGCTTGCGTATTGGCGCTTCTTCTCATTTTCATGTTGCCGGTAGATTTGCTTGGGACTGAGATCTTTATAAGACTCTGCGTTTGGGTGGCAAACCCGAACATCAAAAAACGCAGATCTTTGCCTCTCCCAGAAGCCTCGAGCGTGAACATCTAAACGAGCATCAGGGGCTCTGTTGGCGCCTCTGTTTAAGCCTTCTCCAGTGATATCCTGTAGGACCGGTTCTATTTCAACATCATTACACACCATGCTCAACAGCTCGGCTTCCAAATCACGAAGCTCGTTATGGCGTTGAATTATGAAGCCGCCTCGCCGGCAGACCATAGCATGGTCCACGTTGAACAGGTTACGCATACTGTTGGAGTATCAGTGATTTCCCAATCATATCTTAACTTTATCGCGTCCTTGAATTCTCTCTTATTCAGATTGAAATTCTGGTCTTCGATGGGGATTACTGTTAACCAATTAGATGCTCCTTTTTCCGTGGCCAGCTCGACAGCTCATTTGGTTCTTGATGGTAGGGAACTCTTCACTTGTTGTAGCCTCCCATTCAAACATTTATCCTTCTCTTTCCGTGCGTTTAGTTGTAATGTCATTATTTCAGACGCATCCGGAGGCTGGTGTACCTGCTCCACAATTTTCTCTACCGGGGGGGGGGGGGGGCTGTGACATTTACAGAAGCCTCGTATTCAAAGGGTGCAGTTCTCGTTGGATCTGTAAGCCCAAGCCCCCCCATGCGCACAGGGAGCGCGAGAAGGTCGCGCTCAGCTTCCGTGACTACATGATCCCCCGTGATAGCTGGTATTAAAGCATCAGTTATCGCATGCTCCAAAGGCTCCAGTAGGTCGGTAATATCGGGTAATGTCCTTACGAAATATGTCCAACGATGCCGTAAACCAAAGATAAAGGCTGCATAACTCGCTTGAGGTTGTGATGTGGCGAACTCTGCAAGTTTGGTGACCTGATTTACCCAGTCCTCCACTTTCTCGCCGACATATTCTTCTAGATACGATCTTGATCCGAGAGCTGCACCTAGATGCTTGTGACCCTCCGTGGTGATGTTAATTGCTGTCTCGCAGAAGACCACCCTGGCAGCGTCCTCTTTCTCGGGTTTGACGACCAACCAGCACTTTTTCGCATTAGGAAAATATCCTAGCGCTGGACCATTCTCTGACAGTTCATCCCACCATTTCTTCACATCCCTTAGCGAGCCGCTTCCAGTTGCATCATCAGCAAACCAGCATTGTTTAGCTTTGCTTGAGATGTGTAAAAGCGTTATCAGTGGCTGAAGACTGATGGCGTATAGGCTCATAGCGATAGGGTCGCCCTGTGTGGTGCCCTCTACTGATCTCAGTTCTTCTCCGCCTGTAACGAAGAGTCTCGCAGGTTGTCTATAGGTGTTGATCGCGTAGGTCGCTATTGCTAGACATAACACTCTGGTATTGTGTAGCGCAGCAGCTCTGTTCAGAGCATTAAATGCGTTGGAGGCATCGATGAGTAGAACAGCATCTGTTTCATCGGCATCAAATACATTGCGCATTGCATGAATTGCTGCCTCACTTCCACTTTTAAGACCAGCGCATACCTGCAGCGAGCCGCTTGCGTCAACGACATCAGGTTTTGTTACTCTCATCACACATTTCCCAATTATCCTCCGTATTACCTCTCCAACCCCGATCGGCCGAACCGCGCCCTCTCCTTTGTCGAGTGGAATTAGTCGATTTGCCAATATTACCTCGATACTTCGAGGATCAATCAGTTCAGTGCATAAACGTCTGGTCATTGTAGCTATCGCTGCGCACAGGTCTGTGCCGGATTTCTTGAAGGATTTGCATGCAAGCATTCTCCTGAAGCCATCAGCATCTACACCCGAAGGCCCTCCAGAGCCTTTAGTCCTCAACGCGGCGTCTCGGACCATCTCTCCATTGATCTGCAGGAAGATTACATCTGGGACGTTTTCAATTGGCCCGAAGAGTAGAGATCCCGGGTGGGCTTCCTGTGCCATAGGGTGTTTTTCCCTAAGCTGTCTCATGACGTCATCACTTAGGGGCAGGACGCCCCCGCTGTCGTTATCACTGGTAGCGTAAAGCCGAATGAATTTGGCCTTTCATGACTAGGTTTGCAAACACTTTTGCTTTATCAGGTGGATCAGTTCTCCGGGAGCTTGTGAGACGCCTTTGGATCATTCGCCCTTCACGCAGCAAAATATCTATTTCGCCCTCTTCCCATAGTGCCAACCGCTTAGCTAAACATTCTTTGTGTTCCTTCGCCTTGGATTTCTTACTTGGTTTCTGTAGACATAACGCCAGAAGTACAATGGCTGCTTTTAAAGCACAGTGTTGCATTTCTGATCCATTGTTCCAATCATTTATATGTTTTGTTAATTTATCAATGAAAGTTTTTCCCGTTTTTCCATAGGGAACAAGAAAAGCGTTTTTCCGCCATTTCGTGATTTCATTGTGTGCATTGTCAATGGTCGACGTGCTGATCGTTATTGTTCTTCCATCACTATGTCGGCCCCAAATAAAAGTAGATGGTGCGTTGTTGGCTTTGTATTCAGGCAAGGTTCCTGGCACGTCGTCTAACGCATTTTCAAAGGTTGAGTGATCACGCTCCAGAACTACTGACTCCCCTGGGAGTTGTACTGCAGACGTATGCAAATCTAGGCCTTGTATCGGGTAATTATCATTCTGGCTTTGCTGGTCAATATTATTTTGATTTCGATTCCGATTCTCGTCGATATCTTCAGTTGTATTCTTACGTGATTTAATTGATCAGTTGTTTAGTTTATAAATGACGTGAGCCAACAACTTGTTGTCATTGCTCTGATGAAGGCCTGAGTCAACAGGCCGAAAGCTTAGCAAAGAAATATTTTACGTGGTGTTTCCACAAAACTTATTTATATATAGAAGTCATATTATTTACAATATTTGACATCGGCTGAATCCTGTCCGAGATAGATTCGTTTGTATCTATCGTTCTCATAACATTTACATTCATATCCGTTGAGTTCCGTTGAGTCTTTTCCAGCCTTGAAGCTTGATCTCGCAGATTTTGTCGTTTAAGACCAAGGTGACCGTAACCTTTCTCGTTCCATAGCTCGCTCATAACCTCAATGTAACCTTTCTTCCTGCCGTTGTTATTACAAGGGGCATTACTGAGTGTAGTCAGCTCCTGTGCTTTTCGTTTACATTCTAACACATCGATGTTCATTTGTTCCGTCCATTTCATCTTTTTGGGTTTCTTTGACATCGTGTAAATTTGTATCTTGTGTAGTTGCCAGAACCCGTTATAATATTTCCTCGTAGTTTCGTAATTTAAGCCACTAGTCTTGATGATTTCTCCATTGTGACTCACTGTAAATATCTTCAGACAGAAGGCGGCGGACAGAAGTAGAAAAATTTAATTAAAAAAACCCCAAAAAAACCCAAAACAAAAAAACCAACAAAAAAAAACAAACCATTTATTATTATTATTATTATTATTATTATTATTATTATTATTATTATTATTATTATTATCTAATTACTTTTAGCATATGTCATATGTAATTGTCCTCTATATTTATTTTGTAATCCCAGTCCCACGGATTATTTCATGTAATATATATATATATATATATATGCATAATTTTTTATAATAATTTACTCCTTTGTAAACATGTCGTAATTCATTTAATAATTATATGCGATATGTTATTAAACATCTTATTTTATCTGGAATAGTGTTGCCTTGGTACAATTAGCGTCCTTTTGATAAAGGCAAGTGGAATGAAAAGTTAGGTTTGTGATAGAAAAATAAAAACATTTGACTTCTCAAATTATCGCAATTATATAGAACAAACCATGAAAACTTTTCCTCATGTTTCTCTGAGGATGGTTCTGTAATAGAATTGAAACACTGCACTTCCTTTGCACTTCCTCATATGGAACAGAGATCGCTACTATCGCCGAGTTCATTTTCGAGCGACCGCGGCGATTAAATGAAAATTGTTTTTAAGTATTAAGACATCACAACAGTCGAAAAACGTTTTGTACTCTTAAATAAAAGAAACAAATCAAGTGCAACGACATCACACTGAGAGTATAGTAGCAGTATAGTGTTGCATTGCAATATATAATTAAATGCAGATGCTATCAAGATGATAACTATACATGTATATCAAAGCAATCAGAACTTTGTATCAGTTTATGGAGTCTTATTTTACAACCCGATACATTCTGTACTGCATGTATCTTGATATATTCACTACAGTGTCGTTGATTTGACAAAATTCCACTCTACTGTTTTGTAATTTGCCATACTCTGCTGTGCTATGCCGGAGACACGATCACAAACAAGACGTAAACACCAAGAACAGACAGCTGCTGGTGATAACACTACAAATTCAGAAACCCATGGCACTAAACATCACACGGCTAAACGTCAGAAACAGAAGGTAAGGGCAAGAAAACTAAAGCCAAAGGAGGCGGAGCGAGAATTGCCAAAACGTAAAGCAAGCCAATATCTTGGAAAAAAAACTGAGGAGGATGTCAAGAAGACGGACAAAGAGGATTCTCTACCTGAAGCTATAGTTGAAATATGTTGGAGTGCTCAATCAGTCATTGCTAGAAGTTTAGTGAAACTTGTTAGCCGACGTTATCCCAGATTAATGATAATCATAACAGTTATGGTTGCGTTGTCATATTGTTATATAAGACGGGGCGACTTATTTGTACTTGAAAAACTTGGACATGCACGCGCGATAGATATGTTAAAACACGAACCCAAACATGAATATCACAAGCGAACAATGGATGTAGATTTCCTTATTGGTGAATTTGATCGTTTGAGACTAGAAAACCCCGACAAAGAAGTGCATGTGATTATCAGCGGGGGACCTGGGTTTGGAAAATCAGAACTTGCTAGGCAACTTGGAAAAGAGATTTACATCAGAGATAATTTCTTTCACATTTTTGGAAACGCTTTGTTTGATGTTTCGTTTGCGTCCCGCCATCCTGTTGATGTGGTCACTTTGGAGGCAGAATCTATGGAATATTTACAACATGCAATAGAGGAAGTTCTTGGAAAATGCCAAGGCAAAACGGTTGAAATAACTCATGACCCTACAGTAAAGGAAGAAACTGTGTTGCTGAAATTCCGTAAACTTAAAGAAGCATTTAAGAATCGATCAAGTAAGCCAGTTATAATATTTGATAACGTCAAAGAAGACATGTTTGTTCGTTTGTATAAGAAACGCAACCACGACATGTTTCTGTTGAATCCTGGGAATGATGAGTACGGTGAATTACGCATTGTAGTAACCAGTCAATATCAACCAGCATCAACGTTCCGTTCTGTAAGCTACAAGCACTTGTCTGATGGCCTGCCTCTCAACGACTCTGTTAAATTATTGAATAAAATTACAAAATTACACAATGACAGCAAAAACGCAAGTTTTCTGGCGCAAGAATTAGGCAGGTTGCCTTTATCACTCGCTAACGCCGGGCTTTGTATTCAGTTAGATAAAAAATTCAATGCAGAAGCCTCGTATTATACCTACCTCAAAGATTTTACACTAGAGTTGAGAAACTACAGGCGTAATGTAGAAAAAACGTGGGAATTGGGAGTCAACGAGGGGTTAAGCTACAACATGACTGCAGCTGTAGCAGCATTTAAAAGCATTAAGCAACTGGTTATGTCTAGTGACCATGTCCTCTACCAAGATGTCGTTTGTTTTGTTGGATACTGTGATTCTCCTACCATCTCCGCAAAGCTTTTTTTCAATTATACGTTAATGAACTCAGCGCTTAAAGACTATACAGAATTCGAAGTTTATTCACTTATTCGAAAATCATCGATATACGACTTGAAGTTGTCTCACAAACGAACGCTCATTCTCACACATCAAGTTATCCGAGAAGCATCACGAAGAGTTTGCAATCTAAGAACTAACTACACGGGCGATACGCCTCAAGGTTATTACGTTGAACACTCTCTTGCAAGGATTGTTAAGGTTATATCCAATGGACTGCACGCTGAACCTGATCCCTCATTAAATCAGATTGCGGAATATACAACTGTAAACTTTAAAGTTGTTGATGTATTGTTGTCTCTGGTTTCTAATTCATTTAAGCAAAACTTGAATATCTCTAAAGTTATAACAAATGAATTTTGCTGGACGTTCCTGGAATCAATGGCAGAAGCGTATCTTTACTGGCCTAACAAACATAAATCTTGCGTAATCATGCCTGAAGTAAAGTTTCTGGTAAATTTGACTGTAGAACATTTCTCAAAACAAAAACCAGAGCTTGCAGTGCTTCTGTCTGTCCTTTATCTTCATAACACAGGAAACCAAGAACCAATGGATTTAGAAAGGGTTGTAAACATGGTAGAAGAATTTGGACAAAGTTGCTTTGCAAATGTTGATAAAATGTCTTTTGAAAAAACTGCCTTATTACTCAATATGATAGGAACTGTTTACCGAGGCGTTAGTCAGAAATTGTCCAAAGCTCAAGAACTCCACGAACTTGCTCTAAATATTTCGAAAAAGTTTGATTCTACTGCAGAGATTGCCGTGTCACTACATTTACTCGGGATTATTCACCGCTACAAAAAGCATTTGAACACAGCCCGTGATTATCACGAAGAGGCAGTAAAATTAGGAAGGAAAATTTACTCAAACAGAAATCCACGCTTAGGAGCATTTCTGTTAAATCTAGCGGTGGTTTACAATAGGTTAGGTGAACTAAAGAGAGCAAATATGATGTACCACGAAGCGATCAATGTCACAAAGGATGCATATGGCTCACGTGATCAAAGAGTGGCCAGAGTGTTGAATACCTTAGCAACAAATTATAATTCCCTAGGCCAGTATGGCGCAAGTATAAATGTGTTGTTGGAAGCCTTGAGCATTCACGAAGAAATCCATGGTGATTACCATCCGAACGTGGCGGAAACATTGTATTTCTTGGGTTTCACATATCGAGCGAAAGGAGATCTAGAAAATTCGCTGCAAACACTGCAAAGATCTTTGGAAATACGACAGCAGTATTATGGTACTCAACACTACCAAGTCGGCGAGGTGCTGCACGATCTTTCTAATACACAGAGACAATTGCATAACTTAGATGATGCTTTGCACAATGCTAAAAGATGCCTGGAAATATTCAAAACCTCCCTTGGAGCTAACAGCTCAGCATTCGGAGCTGCATTAAATGGTCTTGGTCTGATATATCTGGACCTCGGGGATACGAACACAGCTAAAGTCAAACACGAAGAAGCTTTGGAAGTATTTGAGGCCTTACACGCACAGGGATCCCAAACTGTCAGTATTAGTGAAACGATAAAGAACATTGGGACGGTATTTAAAGTGCTTAAGAATACGAAAAAAGCAAAGGAATATTATTCACGTTCTTTGTCAATGCTCCAGACAGTTTACGAGAACAACCATCCACGAGTCAACGAAATAAATAAATTGTTGAAAGACTTAGAATCTCTTTAAAAACATATGCTTGCGTTGTTTTATACATATGTTACAAATCTAGCTTTTAAGGTGTATAACGTCCTTAAGGTCTTCGTTAAGGTTTGCAGGGTCATTTCTGTAAAGCGCCCTCAATTCGTCAGAATGTATGCCACAAAAATATAATAGGTATCGTTAGAAAGCTATGAATTTGTAGAATACAATGGTTTCGCAATAAACACAAACCGTTAATAGTTGTGAATTTTTTAATTAAAACCAGAGGGCTTCACTCGGGGCGACTTAAGAACAAACGTTTTAGTTTGTTCAAAAAAAATTTTCGCAGTTCGATTCCGAGATTAATGTCCAGCAAAACGGTGTCAGCGGTTTTTAATTTATTGCCTAGTTTCGAATTTATGACTTATTTTGTCCGAATGTTGGTCGAAAAATAGCATTTTTAACTTTGGTCGTCAATAAAATCGGCTAGACACAAACTAAAAAAAAAAAAAGATTTTGAACAAAATCAAACGCTTTTTACTCGAGTTGCCCCGAGTGAAGCCCTCTGGTTTTATTTAAATAGAAATATACAAGACGTTCTCTGATCAAAAATTTTAATAGTAACGAGCTTTCGGCTGTCAGTCTACAGCCTTCGACGGTTAGAGCGGGTTACAGCCTTAGACTGACAGCCGAAAGCTCGTTACTATTAAAAAATGTCTGATCAGAGAACGTCTTGTATATTTCTATTTAAATATGTTTAAACCTGATCGCGGTTCTTACCTCTGGTTTTAATTAAAAAATTCACAATTATTAACGGTCTGTGTTTATCGCGAAACCAAAGACACCATTGTATTCTACAAATTAATGGCTTTCTAACGATATCTATTTTATTTTTGTGGCATAAATTCTGACGAATTGAGAGCGCTTTACAGAAATGACCCTGAAAACCTTAACGAAGACCTTAAAGTGCCAATGCAACGAAATTTCACACCAGTTTTTTATGATTGCATTTGAAAGAACACTTAAAATGACAACGTAACATCTTTCGTATAGAATTTCGTTTCCTTGCTTCATTCTGGAGATATTCAGGTTTGTTTGATATGCAAATGTCATATTTATGACATCACACCGCATAATGACTTTTTAGAAAAGTATGATTTTCTTCAAGAGTACTTATCGAAGTACTTAATAAAACTTTTCCACTTACATGTATGTACCCATAACTGGTCACTAAACTTGCGTAGCTGGGTGTAAAATATTTGGACCATCCTAAAATTGATGCTATATGACATTTGCATATCAAACAAACCTGAATATCTCAATAATGTTAAGCAAGGAAACGAAATTCTACGAAAGATGTTACGTTGTCATTTTAAGTGTTCTTTCAAATGCAATCATAAAAAAACTGGGGTGAAATTTCTCTGCATTGGTTTTAGATTAACAAACATGTCGTATCGAGAAAATTCAAACGGGGTATAATTAACTCTATTTAAATATTTTCTCATTGGTTGAATAATAATAATAATAATAATAATAATAATAATAATAATAATAATAATAATAATAATAATACAAATGTAATTATATTTTTAGTTCATAATTAATTGGTGGCAGAATTATATTTACATTAATACATCAGAAAAATATGTATTGATATGCATGAACGTGTAACAAAATAAATAATTTAAAGGATACGGAATTTTTAGGTTTGTTAGACCATTAAAAGTGCCACTTTCATACATAACTTACAGACGTAAAAAAAAAACTCTCCTCGCTGTCACTGGTAAAGTTCTAACGGACTAGTCAGATATCTCGAATTTACAAATAAAGTGTTTTATACTTCACCAAAATTTGTATGGCTGGTTTCTTTGGCATGTTGAAGAGCAGCCGCTTGTCCAATCAGCGGTAAACGACAAATTAAGCAACGTAACTTAAACTTGGTCAAGTTGGTAAACTGGTTCATCTGCAGAACAAAAAAGAGAGGAAATATAGAAAACAGAAAATAATCAGAAGAAAGAAACGCTATCTTATATATGAATAAGAATGTAACACAAATCTAAGTATATAGAAAATTTTAAGAACAGTAAATTAGAACTAGTAAGCTTATAAATTAACTTTTTCCCGGTTTTCCTTGCGACGAGTAAAATCGTCTGGCGTTAGCCAGAGTAAAAATCAGAGATTGCGTAACACATTATAATAATAATAATAATAATAATAATAATAATAATAATAATAATAATAATAATAATAATAATAATAATAATAATAATAATAATAATAATAATAATAATAATAATAATAATAAATTCTATATTTAAACTGTGAAGACCCATTCAGCTGTAATAGCTGGTCTTACCTGGGTGCACAGTATGTAAAATAGTTAATTACGAGGTTAATTTTAACATAAATAAACCGATCAAAGTTCTCATTTACAATATAAAAATTTAACAGAAGACTAAGAATTATAAACTACAATTATGTGAAAATTGTCAATTTCTAAAAGATATTTGAAAACCAAGTATTTAAAACTACTGAGAACTTTAATGTCCCTAATTGAATTCGGGAGTAACTTCCAGTCTCGAGCTGCCGCAAACTTAAACATAGTTTGTCCGAGTGAAGCATTAACTTTAGGTAGGTCTATCAAAGTTTGATCTCGGAGGGCTTTTTCCTTTAACGAACTTCTTAAAAGAAAGTAATCGTTAAAATACATAGGACAGTCAATGTTATTTACAATTTTAATATATATATATATATATATATATATATATATATATATATATATATATATATATATATATATATATATATATATATATAGCGTCGGATATATATATATATATATATATATATATATATATATATATATATAGTTAAAAGCTTCTAGGACAGCGTCGGCCACGGTTGAAATCCAAATATTACCAGGGTTAAGTCACGTTGGCCTGAAAAACAGAGAAAAATCTTCTCGACGTTTCGAGCGAAGGCCCCTCGTCAGGAGAAGTTGGTAAACAACTCACATGTGGTCACGCGTATTTATAGCAGAGCTACAATGGGAATCACGTGAACACATGTAAGCCAATAAAAACAAAGTAAACAATTAAATTAATATGTAATTTTAGCCTGTGTGCAGGTGCTGACCCAATTTGTGGGTCAGCTACCTGCAAATAGGCAAAGAAACAGGTTGTAAATTACTATTTAAATCATCAGAAAAAGGTTAAGGAAAAGGTGTGGAATATGGTGGTGGAGTGAGCTAAATGAAAGAGAATCGCTCATTGAGGCCGTGAGGGTGAATGGTACCAAGTTTGTAAATGAGACGCATTTCTTGTTTACGACGAGTATCGTTACAACCTGTAATGGGCTGAATGGCACAGATTTTCATGTTGGAAAAGGAGTGGTTGGCACTGTTGAAGTGCCTGGCAACAGGTTTGTTTTGCACATTGTTTTTGACATCACGAAGGTGTTCAACAAACCTGTCACCTAAACGTCTTCCAGTTTCTCCGATGTAAAGCATGGGACATTTACTGCAAGATATACAGTAAATGAGGTTGGAGGAAGTGCAAGTGAAACTATGGGTTATGTTGAACCTACATTTTGGAGCCGAAATTGAAATTGAGGAGTCTAAATATTTACAGGTGTTGCACCTACCACGACAGCAAGAGCTGGTGCCAACATGTGATACCAAGGCTTGCTGCAGTGAGCTGTGAACAACGTTTTCCGGATGTTTTTGCTATGCCGAAAAGATACTAGGGGTCTCTCAGAGAAAATGGAAGATGTTCCTGGGTCATTTTTAATGAGGTCGAAATTGCGGCTAATGATGTCCCTTACTTTGAAATTGAAGGGATGAAAAGTGAGAACTAGAGGTACTTTTTCATTAGAAATGGTGGCCAAAGGTTCGCTTAAGGTGTCTGAACGGGAAATGTTGGAGACCTTGTGTAAGGCAGTGTCTAAGAGGTGGGAAGGATAACCGCGATTAACAAAAAAGTTTCTCATTTCCAAACATTTGGCATTGAAATCGTCGTCTTCACTGCAGAGGCGGCAAAGACGAAGAAATTGAGAGAAAGGAATGGAAGTTTTGGTGTGTTTAGGATGATGAGAGGAGAAGAGGAGGTAGCTATGAGAGTCAGTGGTCTTGCAAAAGACAGAAGTGCTCAGCTTATTACCATTAATGGAGACGAGAATATCTAAGAATGACACACTAGTCTCACTGATCTCCCATGTGAACTGGAGTGCTGGGTGGAAGTCATTAACATAGTTAATGAAGCAAACCAGGTCAGCGCGCGAACATGATGCAGTGCCTAAGCAATCATCAATGAACCGACCATAGTAGTCAGGTAGGAAACCAGTGTATTGTTCAAAGATTTGTTTTTCCACATAACCAACAACTAAGTTGGCATAGTTAGGGCCCATTTTGGTACCCATGGCTACACCACTAACTTGTTGGTAATGCTCACCATCAAATGAAAAATTGTTGAGGGTGAGCACTAACTCGGCCAGGCGTAACAAAGTAGTGGTCGATGGCTCCCGAGTTGTGCGTTGATCAAAGAAATATTTAAGTGCTTGAAGACCATCGTGATGCGGGATGACAGTGTAGAGTGATTTGACATCCATGGTGAAGATGAAATGATGTGAACCCTGAAAACTAATGTGGTCACAAATTTTCAGAGCATGTTTGGTGTCCTTGATGTAAGAAGGTCAATTCTTAACCAAGGGCGCCATGATGTGGTCAAGGTAGGATGAAATGGCTTGGGTAGGGCAACCACAAGCAGACACTATAGGTCTACCTGGGTTGTTGGGTTTGTGAATTTTGGGAAGGAAGTACATGACAGGTGTGCGTGGAGTGGTGGTTAGGAGATTGCTTGCTGTATCAGGCAATTCCCCAGTGGTGATGAGGTTGTTGATGGTGGATCGAATGGTGGTGTTGTGTTGGGGTGTCAAATCACCATCAACTCTGCTGTAAAAAGCAGTGTCGTTTAGTTGCCTTTGAGCCTCTTCGCGGTACAAATCAGCTCTCCAGACAACCAAAGCACCACCTTTGTCAGCAGGTTTGATGACAATATCATTCCGGCTACGCAATGATTTTAAAGCACTTAATTCACTAATCGTGGTAGGTGCAACACCTGTAAATATTTAGACTCCTCAATTTCAATTTCGGCTCCAAAATGTAGGTTCAACATAACCCATAGTTTCACTTGCACTTCCTCCAACCTCATTTACTGTATATCTTGCAGTAAATGTCCCATGCTTTACATCGGAGAAACTGGAAGAAGTTTAGGTGACAGGTTTGTTGAACACCTTCGTGATGTCAAAAACAATGTGCAAAACAAACCTGTTGCCAGGCACTTCAACAGTGCCAACCACTCCTTTTCCAACATGAAAATCTGTGCCATTCAGCCCATTACAGGTTGTAACGATACTCGTCGTAAACAAGAAATGCGTCTCATTTACAAACTTGGTACCATTCACCCTCACGGCCTCAATGAGCGATTCTCTTTCATTTAGCTCACTCCACCACCATATTCCACACCTTTTCCTTAACCTTTTTCTGATGATTTAAATAGTAATTTACAACCTGTTTCTTTGCCTATTTGCAGGTAGCTGACCCACAAATTGGGTCAGCACCTGCACACAGGCTAAAATTACATATTAATTTAATTGTTTACTTTGTTTTTATTGCCTTACATGTGTTCACGTGATTCCCATTGTAGCTCTGCTATAAATACGCGTGACATGCAACATGTGAGTTGTTTACCAATTTCTCCTGACGAGGGGCCTTCGCTCGAAACGTCGAGAAGATTTTTCTCTGTTTTTCAGGCCAACGTGACTTAACCCTGGTAATATATATATATATATATATATATATATATATATATATATATATATATATATATATATATATATATATATTATCATATATATATATATATATATATATATATATATATATATATATATATATATATATATATCTTAGAAAGCGGCGTCGGCTGTGTAAAGTAAGGAGACCCAGGCGGTTACGCATTTGTTGTGTGCAAGTTGATCTGTTAGCGTGTAAGTGGTTCTCATTGCCTTGTTTTGAATTCTTTCAACATGGTCGGTAAGAACAGACCCACAATCATGCCAAACGATTGAAGCATAGGCGATAATAGGCAAGATTGTTTGCTTATAACTCTGAGAAGGACTTCAGTTGATAGAAAACTTGAAATACGATTCAGTAATTTCAGTTTGGGATACGAGCGTTAACATATCCGATCAACTTGAGGTTTCCAGGATAGCGTATTATGTATGCAGAGACCAAGATAGTCAAAGGTGGATACTTCCTCAATCTTACTGTTGGAAAGATATATTTCCAGATTTTCATCCTTTTTAAGAGCAGGACGCGAACCAATTAACATTGTTTTGGTCTTCTTAATGTTGGCAATTACAACTTCCCCAATGCAAAACCAAGATTATAAGCACTTACAAGGATTTAGAACAAGTTAGTGAATAAGTAGACATACTGTATCTATATGCTGTATATATGCTGTATATATGCAGTACCTTCCGTGCTTCGTTTCCAACAGCTTGGGCATCTGCAATCCACGTATCATCGTTGCAGTCAAATACAGTTTGTATTGGCGTGCCATCTGACGTCATTAGTCCAAGGGGATCGTAGTGGATACCGTCATAAATTAGGAACACGCGATTAGTATAATTCTCATCTTCGCCTTTTAAAGAAAAAATATCAAGTTATCAATATCAATTTAAACTGGGTTAGAAATGCAGGTCCGCGCGCGGAACGGATCCGTCAACTCTTGCAATGGTTGTACCACAAAATCCAACTTAGTAAAAATAGCATATTCTTAATTGTTGGTTAACATAGTCAGCATTTTCGAAGCTTATCTCGTAAACAACGGTTGAATGGCGTTTTTGCAATCGGCGCTCTATAAGTTAATCTTAATCCAGAGCGTAGTCGTGTATGGTTACGTAGTAAAACGCGGGAATTAAAAAAAATTGATAGGAGAATGCTTTTAGAATTTGAAATGTGGAGTTGGAGACGAATAGAAAGAATCAGCTGGAACGATAAGTGTACCGTATTACAAACGACAAAGTTCCAAAAAGAGTAAGCGAAATGAGACAATTAATATACATGCTCATTTTCAAAAAAACCCAAGCAACAATAGATCGGAAATTCTCTTCGACAAAAAGGATTACTGCAATAAGTTCTAGAAGGAGAGATGAGAGAAGAAAGCCAATAGGATGAAAGAGAACAATGCTGCAAGAAATGGAGAAAGAAATAAAATATGTAGAACTACGAAACACTGCATGACAAAGATCAGCATGAAGATAAAAAAGAACGCTTTCACGGACCTGCATGCATAAACTCAGGCAGATCACAAAAAGAATATGGTTAATTACATGAAGTGCAAACTTCGTTAAAAGCGCTAAACTTGTTGGGTTTAAAATGGAAATTTAATGATTAAATGTTTCCTATACTGCCAAAGTCAACCGAAAAATTGGTTGAGTCAAGTGGGATTTAAACTCGCACATTCAGGATTCCGGTCCGCCATTCTATAACTGTCAAGCTATATCAAGACACAGTGCATCTCAGTATATCTGCAAATAAAAGTCGCCCGTATGCAAATGGGAAAGTTTAGCATCCCTCCATCACGCTCCTTGGCCCCACACTACCAACTTTGCGCCCAATGTTTCAGAGAACCAAATTTGCCTTTGGTATAGCATTGACAAAGTCACAGTTGGTATCGAGAATGGTGGGGTTGCATGCTCTTAAATATTTAAACAGTTTGATAGAAAAACTGGAAAAAAGGAAAATTAGTGGGGAAATTACTTACCAAATCGGTCTATTCGACCACTTTCTGTGTTCACAACATTAATTTCCGTTTGGTAATGTTTGCTTAGAATTGATATTTCAATTGCTCCTATATAAAACAAGTTGGTACTAAGCAGTGGGTTTTTTCAGATAAACAGCTGTATTTAAATACAAAATTTAAATAAAATAAATAAAACCGCGATAGAAGATACCTTAAACCCGGTTTTCATTTCCTATATAGCTCTCGCGTAAGGTATTGTATGTCTATATTCATTCTCGAGCTGCCGCAAAGTATTCCTAGCATCTTGGGTTGTGAGCTATCTCTAGTTCAATTAGTTATCGCCAGTAGTTGCAGACAAATTATAGACCCGAAGGTTCGACGTTATCTCTTGGGTATCCGTATTTCCTGTGCTTTTAAATTTCAGGGGAAAAGGAGGGCGCCTCGAGGAAGGCGCTTAATCGAGGGGAGAGCTTATTAAAGATTTTTTAACCAATTCAACTAAACATATATTTTTGACAAAAAAAACCCAACATTTGTAATGATTACAGCACATATAGACATATTATAAATTACAATGCAAATTTGACGGGGGAAAATGGTTTCGTATTTTGACACACCGTATTTGAGTTTTGTAAAAGTGACAATACACAAACAACATCAAGTTTTCTGTTGGTTTGTTTTTTATTTTCATTACTGTTTTGAGGAGTTTGTTCGGGGGGGGGGGGGTCGCTTATTTAATTTTTTTTGGTAGAACGGTGGACACTTCATGTATTTGCCTCTAAGAGCCATGCAAGACTCATCGTAAGAGCTCACTCTTTAGTTTACGATTGCCGCTCCTGCTTACATTTTCTGACGTCTTTTTATATTCAGTTTGTTTATATACTACATGTAACTCGTGTTATAAGATATACTGTCTACCCCAAGTACTGCTAATCCCGACCCATCCACCATAAATTGCATAAAATGAATTACGTAACTGTCTGAAATGGTTTACTAAACCTTATGAATAATGTTCAATGTTATTTCAGTGTTATACTGTAGCATTACATCGCCTGCACAAAATGCATGGTGACTGTGGCAAACCTGCCGGCTATACAACTGCTTGCCAAGAACTAAAGAAGAAAGTTAATTGTTGCTGTAGAAAACAACGTGTGGGCCCTCCGTAAAGAAAATCTTACTAAAAGCATTATTCACAGCTATAATTTTATATATATATATATCATTATTATTATTATTATTATTATTATTATTATTATTATTATTATTATTATTATTAATAATAATAATAATAATAATAATAATAATAATTGACCACTCCCGATTGGGGCTTTTCAGTGACAATATACAATACAATTAAATAAACCTTTACAATTAAATAAATAAAAGTTTTACAAATTTAAATTTGAAATATAGGCCTCCTTTCAATTCACGTTTAAAATCCTGAATTATTATGCTTAACTTATTTTTCCATAGTTTTACAGCACGATAATAAAATGCCTTTTGACCTGTTGCATTTTTAAAAAGTGGGATGTTTAAATGTTGCAATTTTTAGAATTATAGTATATTCAAAATAACATAGGGTTAGAACTTACCACCCCACCGCTCGGGATCGGCAATCCAGCGACAGTATTCTTCATTTGATTTTTCCAGAAAGCCTTGATTGAACGTAACAGGATCTTCAGAGACGGCTTTTACGATTAATTTGCGAAGTTCTCCGGAAAAAGCTGTGTCGCCTAACATCACGTAGCTTCAAAGTAATAGAATTCATTTAGCAATTAAAATGTATTCATTGTGGTTCCCTACGGTTTCGTACATTTATATTGCATATTCTGTTTATAATTAAACAGGATTGTCTCGTCAGTTATGTGTTAGATACATTATTATATTGTGCATATATGAAATGTATCTCTCTAAATTAGACTCTTTCGCAGACACCTCCAAAGTCATAGGTCCTAGGTTACAGCTAAGACTTAGGTGTTGGTTTTACGGAGGGAGGAAAACCGGAGAACCCAGCGAAAAACCCTCGAAGCACAGGAGAGACCAACTAAACTCTACTCACATGAGTCTCAAGCTCGAGAACGGGGTTATTCCCAGATGGTCACCCATCCAAGTACTAACCCCGTCCACCCGGGCTTAACTTTGCACTGAAGTGGTGAGAGGCAGCGCCCTAACAGCACACAATCCACCCGTGCTCCCCATTTATAAATACTATAGAACAATTGCATAAATATCACTCAGAATGCATCATTATGGGTGCATAACCTCAACTTCATTCTTTTGAACTCTATTTTAAAAAAAACATGAACTAAGAACAAGGAGAAAAACTAACAGAATTTAAAAGAATAAAGTTGAGGTTACGCATTGCGTGTATGATGATGCATTGTGGTACTTATGTAATTGACCGTACTGAAAAATATGGCGTCTTGTACATTTAACGACAATCCCTTGCGCACATTAAATAAAGAATGTTTAGTTGTTATTTGAGCTGATATGAGGTCGCAAAGCATTATGCAGGTTAAATGTACCGCCGCCATCTTTTTCGGAACCGTCAATTGGTCTGTATAGTGTAATTTTCTATCGTGATAATTAATGACAACAATAACGTTGAAAATTGGGCATATTTTCTTAATTGCTATAACTTATTGGGATTCAGGGCCCGCTCCTTTTGGGTAGCTGATTTCGGGGGCCCGTTATTTTCGGGTGGCAAAGTAGAGTTGGTATGACAGCTAGATATTTGATATATTTATGATGCAAATTCAAATGAATTACATGCACACATACAAGAACACGAATTTGAGTTCTGTGTATTGAAAACCTTACATTACATATACATGCATGCATGCATGAACGCGTTTATACACCGTGGTTTCAGAGGCTCTCAGGCTTTGTAGCTAAAGGAATCATGTCTGTCCATTACTGTTTGTGAGCATCTTTTTCAGATAAAAAGTTACTGATCAGTTAAATGTAACGCCTTACTTTTGGGTAGTCGTTACTTTCGTAGGACAACTACTTTGGCAATTAGGTATTCTTAAATTAACAGAAGAAAAAGATTAAACACTCTTGCATTGACTCGGACGATTGCTCATTGTGACAAAATAACATTCGGCAGTTTTATATTTGTGCATGTGGTACCACCACCATAATTCCTTACCAGTCCCCTACACAAATGACTGCAGAAGCCAATCTCGTACCCAGATAATTAATGTATTCAAAATTGTGAAGTGTTGGCTTCGTAGATCACTTTCATAATAGCGATAATCTGAATATTCTTTTGTGTGCATTTTAATAAGCCTTTCTGGCCTCGTTTGTGTGTTTGCATTTCAAAAGAATCTTTCCTTCATAACGAGGCTAGAAAGGCTCATTTAGATGCACATAAAAGAATATTTAAAGTGGTGGCCATTATGAAAGTGGTCTATAGTCTTTCTAGCCCTTACGGTTATTTTAGACAGCCAATACTCATATCTGATACTGTTATTTATATATCCAAATTTGTAAAACTGTAATTGTAAAACTGATTGTAATAATTGTAATTACGAGTGTAAATAAAGATGTGTTGTTGTTGTTGTTATTAGAGTCTGTAATCCTTTTGGTCACCACCAAAAATCGAATGCTCTGGGAAACTCCAACTGAAAAAGTCCCCAAACTTGGATTTTGTTCCCAGTACTCTGGTTGCAGTTCCTTATAATTTGTAACTGTCATGTTGTCAGCTAAATATCGAAGATCATTCACCAGTTCGAAGACCATGCAGGGAAAACCCAAAATGTTTTACAAAGCGTTGCGATACAAAATTACAAATGACCTTTCTTGTAACACTCTGTAGCAATTTTGCGAATTTGTTATATTTGCCGTGTTGCAAGTTGTAAAAAAGTTGGGTTTTTTCAATGCTAACCAATCAGATGTAAGAACTTCAGGATAGCGCGCACACTCGAGACTGGGGCCAAACGCTCCTTGGAACAAACAACCTGGAGGATCGGCTTGAACCATGATATATTTATATTCGTCTGCATGGAAATGCGTCTGCGTGTAACACCCCTCTAAACAACTTGTGAGTCAAGGAAAATCGCATGGTGCATTCAAATTAGAATAGCCACAGGCTACTATATAAGTACCTTATACTCGCAAAT
Organism: Corallium rubrum; assembly: GCA_964035015.1. Classification (NCBI taxonomy): domain Eukaryota; kingdom Metazoa; phylum Cnidaria; class Anthozoa; order Scleralcyonacea; family Coralliidae; genus Corallium; species Corallium rubrum. Next base: position 15,368,486 of record OZ035997.1, read on the forward strand.
AGACAGGAATTATCAGCAGGGACGATTCTAAAAATAAAAACAAAATTAAAAAGAAATGAAAAAGGAAACCGTATAAAGTCTCTATAATTCTTACTAGGACATATTACGTTTCTGAAGCTCGCTCTACATTGCATGGTAGTATACTCATTATGCATACACTGCGGGTCATTGTCATTGCCATGTTCCCAAAAATGTTCCCAAGAACACTCTCAATTACATTTCAAAATCTCAATCTCAAACAAATTTCTGATTCTCAATCAGGTTTCTTGAAATCTAAATCTGATTTCCCATGCAATCTTCATCAAATTTTCAACCTCAATCAAGGATTTCCCAATCTCTGAATCTCAATCTAATTTATCAATCCGGCCAAACAAATTATCCAAACTCAATCAGTTTTCTCAATCAGATTTTCCAATCTTATAATCGGTAATTTCCCACTGATTTCCTAATCTGAAGCAGATTTCTCAATCTTAATCTAATTTCAAGATTTTCCAATCAGTTGTTTCTCAAATCTCACAATCTCATTTCTCAATCAGATTTCAGTCAGTCTCAACCAATCAGATTTCTCAATATCAATCTGATTTCCCAATATCAATCTGATATCCCAATATCAGTTGGATTTTCCAATCTCAAACAGTGGTTTCTCCAGTCTCACTTCTCAATCAGATTTCAGTCAACTCAACCAATCAGATTTCTCAATATCAATCAGATTTCCCAATATCAATTAGATTTTCCAATCTCAACCAATAATTCGCCAACCTCAATCTGACTTCTCTGTCTGAAGCAGATTTCTCAATCTCAAGCCGATTTTTCAATCTCATTTCTCAATCTCAATCACATTTTTCAATCTCAGTCAGTAATTCCCTCTCAAGCAGATTAGGTAAAATGTGCTTACTCGTTATAACGATCCCGTTCGTTGAACGATTGATGAATCGTTCAACGAACCAAAGCTTAAAGTCCGTTTCAAACCTCGCTCTTCTCGTGCGCCGAACCCAATGCAAATCAGCATAAACAAAGGATTTACACCGTAGCTCATTACTCATTATCATTAAGTTCGGCGAATATAAGAAGAGCGACGTTTGAAACAGGCCTAAGAAATGAGTATTTTCACCGACTAATAAAACATAAATAACTGAGCTAACCCATTACAATTGAGGTAACTTTGATTACAATTATTGGCAATTGACCGTGTAACTTGATGTCGAGAGCTTGTCGCATACGAAGTAATAACGAAATGTTTAATACTCGGCAAACTGAGGACGTAAAACGATTTCCATACACAAAGCTACACAAAGTAAAAAATCCTTACGAGAATTAAAATTTCATCTAGGTAAAGCCGAAGTCCGGTGTCACGGCGGGATCCCCCGTGAGGGGGGACAGTATCCGCTAGTAGATAGTGTCCGGGGACAGTATCCCTTAGCAGATCCGGAGACAGTACCCCTTAGTATATCCAGATTCTGGGAGGCACATGACCAGCCCATGCCAGGGGGTTTTCGCTCGAGGAGTTCGCGAGGGCGGGAGCGAAAAGCCTGGGTAGGGGGTTGTCAAGATCCCTCTTGCATTTGCCGAGCAAGGCAAGCTGCGAAAATGGCCTACATATAAACAGATCAGAGGCTTCGTTATCAGTCGGTATCTTGTGATATTTCCATATTCTGATCTCGAGTTGATCGACGATGGATTTCCGGCTTGAACAATTAAATGAATTTAAATTTGGCGCCAACAATAAATTTCTTTAGTGTAATAAAACTTATAAAAGTAGCGTGCTGCGTAGGCAGTGTAGAAACAACATTCGAAATGTAGTAAGGTTAGATATACTGACGAAACAGAGAACGTAGGAGTCTAACGTTTCGATCGAAGGCTCTTCGTCAGAGAGAAACGTTCGCGGTTTCGGCCGTATATCTAACCTTACTACATTTCGATTAATAAATTTCTTTACCTCGTATTTTCGCATAGGTCGCCTATAAACTAGCCAATCAACACTTAGAAATTTTTATCCGATCCTAATGATCTACCCACTGTGATTATGGTATAAATAAGGACGCTTTTCTTCGTTTGCTATTCGTTATCGAAGTGACTCAAGCGAGATTTAACCGTAGGACAATTACTATTTATTTTGGAAAAAGAACTGAGAAAAAATTATGCCTCCTAAACCAGTAGCATCGACAGGTGGAAAGAAAGCCGGTAAGAAAGCCGGTAAGAAAGCTGGAAGAGCTGGCACAGACAAGAAAAGAAGAAGCAAACGTAAAGAAAGCTATATAGTTCACCCCGACAGTGGTATCTCCAGCAAAGCCACGAGTATCATGAACTCCTTCGTGAACGTGATACTTGAGACTAGGTTTAGTATACATGGCCGTAACCTTCGAAACAGTCATAACTTAGATCTATACAAATGCAACACTAAACGTTTCAAGCATAGTTTTTTTCCAGAGAATATTGGCTATTTTAATTTAAATCAATAACCTGTAGTTAACTTTTAGTCGTAGTTAGTTGTTAGCTCTTTGATGATCTATTTAACATCCATTCTGTAAATATAAAGTATTTCACCTTGAAGGTGCCAGTAGATGTATGAAGCAGCTCCTGAAACTAACTACTGTATATCTATAATTCATAATGGCACCAAAAGATTTCCCTTTTTTTTCTCCTTAAGCCTCCAACATCAGAAATACCAGTTAGACAAGATCTGTATAGTGGAATAACTTAAGGCACAATTTGCTGTACATCACATATTTTACCCTGCCTTACAGTTTATTTCACATTACTTTTCCACGTTGTGTTGCGAAGTTCGTTGGGAAGTTCAGATATTCGTTCGAAAGTTCGGAATTACGTTGCCAAGGTTGAGAATTATCCAATCAAAACGAGTTTTGATCCTGTAGAGTGTATTTTAATTACAACTTCAGTTGCAACATAATAATTCACAGTATATGACTGTACTGATTATAAAACTTACTTTCTCATTAACTTATGTGACACTTCACTTGCTTGGTCTATCTTTGGTGTAACCACTTGGTTGCCTTTGTCTATGATTAATGTATCTCCAGATCTGATACCAATACTAGACAGTGAAGCATTGGTATCGTTTAGGTTCAATTCTTTTGGAGGAAAACCTAGTAAAACTGGAGTTTGATCATACTAATTAAATTTAGCACGAACCCAAATCAGAAAACATCTTTAATCTTGTGGGAATTTTTTATATATACTGTATATACACATGCACACATGCAGCAAATTTTCCAATCAATATTTTAATCAAAAGTTAGGTTAAGGGATGTCTATCGAAGTATATATATATATATATATATATATATATATATATATATATAATGATGATACACTCTTTAGTCCCTTTGGCTATGATTAATGATGGGAATGAGAGGGAACGAGAGAGGGAATGAGGGAGGGTATGAGAGAAGGAACGAGAGAGGGAATGAGAGAGGGAACGAGAGAGGGAATGATGGAGGGAATGAGGAAGAAGGGAATGAGAAAGGGAATGAGAGAGGAATAAGAGAGGGAATGAGAGAGGGAATAAGGTAGGGAATACAGTAGGGAATAAGGTAGGGAATGAGAGAGGGAATAAGCCATAAGGTAGGGAATAAGGTAGGGAATGAGAGAGGGAATTAGAAAGGGAATGAGGGAGGGAATGAGAGAGGGAATAAGGGAGGGCATGAGAGAGGAAATAAGGGAGGGAATTAGAGAGGGAATGAGAGAGGGAATGAGAGAGGGAATGAGAAAGGGAATGAGAGAGAAAACGAGAGAGGGAATGATGGAGGGAATGAGGAAGAAGGGAATGAGAAAGGGAATGAGAGAGGGAATAAGAGAGGGAATGAGAGAGGGGATAAGGTAGGGAATACAGTAGGGAATAAGGTAGGGAATGAGCGAGGGAATAAGCCATAAGGTAGGGAATAAGGTAGGGAATGAGAGAGGGAATGAGAAAGGGAATGAGGGAGGGAATGAGAAAGGGAATGAGAGAGGGAACGGGAAAGGGAGCGAGAAAGGGAATGAGAGGGAATGAGACAGGGAATGATGGAGGGAATGAGAGAGAGAATAAGGGAGGGAATGAGAGACGGAATGAGGGAGGGAATGAGGAAGGGAATGAGGGAGGGAATGAGGGAGGGAATGAGAAAGGGAATGAGAAAGGGAATGGGGGAGGGAATAAGAGAGGGAATGAGAGAGGAAATACGGGAGGGAATGAGGGAGGGAATAAGAAAGGGAATGAGAGAGGGAATAAGGGAGGGAATAAGGGAGGGAATGAGAGGGAATAAGGGAGGGAATGAGAGAGGGAATGAGAGAGGGAATAAGGGAGGGAATGAGAGAGGGAATAAGGGAGGGAATGAGAGGGAATAAGGGAGGGAATGAGAGAGGGAATAAGGGAGGGAATGAGAGAGGGAATAAGGGAGGGAATTAGAGAGGGAATGAGAGAGGAAATGAGAGATGGAATGAGGGAGGGAATGAGAGAGAGAATAAGGGAGGGAATGAGAGAGGAAATGAGAGAGGGAACGAGAGAGGGTACGAGAGAGGGTACGAGAGAGGGTATGATGGAGGAAATGAGAAAGGGAATGAGAAAGGGAATGAGGGAGGGAATAAGAGAGGGAATGAGAGCGGGAATGAGGGAGGGAATAAGGGAGGCAATAAGGGAGGGAATGAGAGAGGAAATAAGGGAGGGAATTAGAGAGGGAATGAGAGAGGGAATGGGAGATGGAATGAGGGAGGGAATGAGAGAGGGAATGGGAGAGGGAAATGAGGGATGGGTTGTGGTCACGATCTTTTGAGGGAGAGCGAGCTGATCCTAGATCTACGAGCCTGCAGACCACAAGTGTCGAAGATCTAGGTTGCTGGTGTTGATTAGCAGCTCTCTGACTCTCCTGCCTCTTCCTTCTCTTTTCTTGGAAATGTTGTTGGCACTGTTCTTCTAACTTGACAGTGGCCTTGCTCTGATATGTGCTGTACAGAACAGGTGGGCAATTTGTCTGCGCTGACCAAAAAATAACGGGCGCGTATTTGTTCTTTATTGACATTTTCTTTATGCGAAAGTCAAAATACGATTTTAATAGCGAGTTCTCTGAGCTTTAATTCATTTTTAATATGCCTTCCAAGCTTGTCAATCCAGAGATTTGAGCACTGTTCGACTTGGTGTTCTTCGTTGAAGCTAAAAAGGTTTGTAATCGGAGCAGTGGAAGATGATCTTAAAGAAAATTTATTTCAACTCCTCGAGTCCTTTCTGTTCGACCTCAAGATAAGTTCGGATATTTAGTTCATACTTTTATGTTCCCAAAATGTGCCTTACATATTCATTTCAAAGATTTTCTTGCGAACACAAGTTGATCGAATTACTCTGTTCTCAACGAAAACAGCACTTAACCTTCGTCTTTGACGAAGGATAGCAAAAAATCTAGTCGTTCGCATTACTTTTAAAATAGCTTTAAGGCAGTTTAGTTTTATTCATCTGTTTCCTGAAGCAACATTATCTTTGGGGAAAAATGGGTAACACGTTCAAAAATCGCTCACGATGACCCACGGTCGGCCCAAGAAGAATATAGTGGGTTTGAAGACTGAGCAAAAAAACACACTTGTTTTGTCAACAGCAACTTTTGAAGACTCTTTGACGATTATTACTTAACATATCTTTTTCCAACTATGTGATTTTATCACACATCAAGCTTATTGTGTGGTTTTGGGGAACGTCATTTTCAGCTGTTACTTGTGGCGAAATTCGAATGGCAAATATAGCAGAAATAAAAAAAAAATCTCAAAAACTAGACGTTCGCATTAATTTCAGACCGTGATTTTATTAATCTTTGGTTGGCAATTGAACTGCTTAGTCGGTAATTCATTCGGTAAAAAATAGGCCAGGTACACAGTGCTGGAAAATGTCCGGCAGCGCCGCTGCCAGGAAATGTTTTGTAAAAGTTGGTCGCAGGAAATTTTTTGTACTTTGCAGGAAATATTTGTCAGTTTTTTGAATCCAAGTCAAAGTTTAAAGATAAATTTCCTATTCTTCAAAAAATCGAAAAGCGTCACGGTCACACATGCAATCACACAATTTTGATGGGCATCACTTTTGATCGAATATCAAGTTTCATATTCGATGACTCATCTTTCTATATTCAAGCGGCGATTTGTAAACAATTCGAAAGTGTTTTGAAGGTTTATTAAATGACCTTAACCTGTCAGTTTCGTATATCCTTGCGCAAATGACGCAACGATTTGTTCTAGAAAACAATGAAATATTTATCATTTCAGTATAGTGTTGCTGTTGCAGGCTACAGCTGTCATTGCGCATTTGCAAGAATGCAAGCTGCTTTTATCTTAGACCCCGTTTACACGATGCCGGTACAATTTCATGTACTAAATCATGCCGGTGTGTAAATACAGGCCAAAAAGTCTTGCGTTTACACAGTGCCGGTATAACATAATGACGGATTAGCATGTGACTATTCCCTTCCAATGAGAATTGAGAAGACTTTGTGAATACTGTACGCTGACCCGAATACTGTGGTCGTATATATCGTGATTACCGTCATCAAACTGTTATGGCACGGGCGTTTACACGTTACCGGTTAGTGTTCCGTTTTCATTTCATGCCGTCAAGGTACCCGTCTTCATTTTGTGCCGGTATCGTGTAAACGCAAGGCCTAAACGGCATGATTTTGTTCCGTTTTCAAATTGTACCGGCATCGTGTAAACGGGGTCTTATTCAACTGTTTCATCATTTCGATTTTGACGCTAGTACTTGTATTACATGTACGTAGTATTCAATTGAAAAAGTTCGCTATCTCAAAGTATGTATAGATACCACATTCAGATAAATTATGGTTTTGAGATACAAACTTGCAAGCGTGGTGGTATCACAACTTATAAAATTGAAAAATTCTATCAGGCAGGAAATCGTTAATATAGTTTAGCAGGAAATATTTATTTTTGGATTTTGCTGCCAGGAAGAAAAATGTTTTATCTAGGACTGCAGGTACATTTATTTGACAATGAATATTACATTTTGTTTCGTTCCTTTCCAATTATATCGCGGACGGGAATGTGTCCCGCGCGTTTCACGAACCCACGCGAAATCCACGCATTCTTGCCGCACATGTACAAACAAATTACCCACTTGTTGCTGTACAGTATATTAGTAATATTACCCTTAAGTAGTTAAACATTAACTTTAAAGATTATATTAAACTAGTGCACATGTCTATAGGAGCTGCTGCTTGGGGGAGATCTACAAACGTGTGTCGAGTTATTGTCACCATCATTTTGATACTGGAAATTATACTATATATATAATTATACTGTTTCAAACACATGTATGAGTTCAGTGTATATTCTGGTAACTCCAGCCAACCCATTTATGCCAGACAATTTTACATACAGTATATATATATATATATATATATATATATATATATATATATATATATATATATATATATATACTGTATACTCATTAAAGAAACTTATATGTAGCCATGACGCAGCCTTAAGGTAGCAATGGGTTAAAATTCACAATACATGTACCTTGTTAATACACTGCATCATGTACAGTACAGTACAGTACAGTACAGTACAGTACAGTACAGTACAGTACAGTACAGTAACATACCTGGACCTACGTACCATTAGTAAATAGTTCATTACCATTGGCATTTTGTATTTAAATGCAGCCAAGAAATAAATAACATAACTTACTTCTTTGTGCATAACATGATACATTTGTAATATGGAAAACTTTTTCCTTCAGGTCTTTAACAGATGAAGTATTGCGTAAACCTTTTATAACATGACGTTGTCCACCTTGGAACTGACATCGCAAAATCTAAAAAAATGTTTGAAATATAACACTTGCACATTAATGCTATTAAATGTACAGTACATATATGCATTCAAAGTCATATATAAAGTAATAAATAATAAGCATATTAAGATTTGTACAGTATCCAAACCAGACACAGCTACTATAGTGTCTATCGTATTATCACATAAAAAAGAAATAAATCACTTTTCCATGCATACTTACAAATATAAAATCAAGGCCGGTTTTACTAAAAATCTGTCAAATTGTCATATTTACACTTCTCAAAGATAGTTCTAAAAAATGTGTTCGCGTTTATTTATTGCTTTTATTAGTGGTTTATCAGCTAGGGCATAGTCTTTCCCGACCCATGTCATATCAACGACAATGGACAAACAAACGTCCGTAACTCATTAAAATAAATCGCGCGAACACAGTTTGTCGCCCAGACATACACCAATGCCGTGTGCAAGTTTGAAAGGGATTGGTTAAAACGCGCGCTCAACGTGGTTCTTTGAATGTGTCCATGCGACCCAAAATTCATTTGGCTGAAAATTGGCTTTACATATTTCGCGGGAGTTTTTCCCAGCTGTTGATGATTCTCTGCCCTCTCTGGTTGTAAAGGTAATTCTATTATGTTGCCCAATAATGCGAGCGGATCATCCTGTTGTCCAAACCAGGTGCGAAAGAGAAAAGATCAAATCTCCATTGCTATTGCATGTGATCGAAGATGCCCGCAAAGAGAAAACCTAAAACGATCATATACTGTAACTGTGCCGCAATGTGTCAGTGAAGTCACACGATCTGCGAAGAGGCATGCAGAAGAGAACAAGGACTCTCAAGAATTCTGTTCCACGAGAGTTCAAAATGTAAAGTGGATTACAGAGAGAACCTACTTTCTATTCATTTTTTTTCTAACACATTTTCATTGGTGCTGTCAATTCTGATCAAGCCAACGATAAAGACTTGTGTGTAAATTTAAAGATCAATGATCATACAACGTACAGCATTCAAGATCGATACCATTACAATGTAATGATACCATTACAATGACAATGACACCATTACAATGATACCATTACAATGACACCATTACAATGATACCATTACACTCACTAAATGGTTTCTTTGTCAATATTGTAACCATTACAATGTAATGTAATTCCTGTAAGTCTCTGCAAGAAAGTTGGAGTTAATATCGTAAAGCTGGAGCCAAACTAATTTCGTATCCAGGACATGAAATTAAAGTAGTAGGAAAGACCACGATTGCTGTGGAATGTAAAGATAGATATTATCTGGTTGAAATACAAGTGGTAGATGCAAATGTCATTCCAGTATTGGGATTGCAAAGTAGCACCAAGCTGAAATTAATCAAGAGGCTACATACCATTGAATCATACCATTGCACCACTTGCAAATTCTTGCTTGCAAGATCCTGTAAGATCCTGGCAAGATTTGCAACTTCTTGCCAAGATCTTGCAACTTCTTGCCAAGATCCTGGCAAAATCTTGTAAATTCTTGCCAAGATCTTGTAAGTTCTTGGCAAGATCCTGTAAGATCTTGGCAAGATCTTGCAAATTCTTGCCAAGGTCTTCCAATATCCTGGCAAGATCTTGTAAATCCTTGCCAAGATCCACCAAGATTTTGAAAATTCTTACCAAAATTCTGTAAGATCTTGGCAAGATCTTGTAAGATCATGCCAAGATCTTGGGAAGAACCTGTAAGATGGCAAGATCTCGCAAGATCCTGCAAGATCATGCCAAGATCTTGGGAAGAACCTGTAAGATGGCAAGATCTCGCAAGATCCTGCAAGATCATGCCAAGATCTTGGGAAGAACCTGTAAGATGGCAAGATCTTGCAAGATCCTGCAAGATCATGACAAGATCTTGCAGGATTTTTGAAAAATCTTGGTAAGATCTTGCCAAGATTCTCGACCTGGGAAACAGTGAAAACAATTACCGACAAGTTACTTTCTGATGACACAACATGGCAAACAAGAACCAACCTAAGTAATACGACATCCTTGACCTTCTTGACCTATGCCTCTCAACTGAATTCCGCTTCCAAGACAAATACTGTACTACCTGTACAAACAAGTATCCAGCACCCCGATGGGATCTCCACTTTCCAGTTTCCTCACTGAAGTGGTGCTGCAAGACCTGGAGAAAAAGTCTGTATCGAATAACAAAGACATAAGACTATGGGACAGATATGTCGACGACGTTTTGGCAGTAGTGAAGACAAACAAAATTAACAACATACTGCAAACGATTAACAACACCACTGACAACATTACATTCATGATAGAAGAAGAACATGACAACAAACTCGCCTTTCTTGATGTTTTACTAACCAAGACTAATGACGGCACCACACACAGGTTTACAGAAAGAAAACTAACACCGACCAAATACTGAATTACAACAGCAACCTACCCAACACAAGATCAGTTGTATCAAAACACTGTTCAACAGATCGACACACACTGCAGCACACAACAATCTAAACAGAACGAATCAAACTACCTATACCAGACATTCCTTAAGAACAACTACCCAAAACACTTTATACGCAAAATCACGACACAAAGAAATCACACACAAACCAAGACTACGGTCCAACACCCAAACAATGCAACACAAGAAAAGAAAAAAGTGGTTCTACCATACATCCAGACCATATCCGAAATAACAACCAGATTACTCAGACAACACAACACAGAAGTACCTCACAAACCATTACACAAACTCTCCACCAACTTTACTATAAACACAAAGACAGAATTACCACAACTGACCGATGCAACGCAATCTACATATTCCCTTGCGATGACTGCCCACTAAAATACATCAGCGAAACATCCAAGAAAGTTAAGTCAAGACTAACCGAACAAAGGAATGCAATCAAACGACATGATCACAAATCCCTTCCAGCAATCCACGCAGATAACCATGGCCACACATTTAACTGGACTCAAATGAAAGTTCTAGGCCAAACCTCAACAGCGGAGATACCCGGCCTGGGTACGAGGTTGCAACAAGACATGCCTGTGAGTGCAAATGAGGAATGGTACTGTACAACAGAGAAAAACACACATTTAACAGACACGTTGAAATACCTACTATTTACCATCAACTAAAACACACTCAACATTCGATCTCCTATAAAGTAATAACCAATCAGAACCAACCACTGGGAACACCAACCAATCAAAAATCTACCAAAAACAACAAACCAATCAGAAGCTTGGATCACATATCACAACAAAATGCAAATAATATAAACGAAGAACCCAAACTCTAACCACCTTATTTCTGATGAAGACTCGAAGGACCGAGTTGAAAGCTCAAACTTTAAAAAACTTAAATCCAGGGAACACAAATTCAAACACATTATGCCTGGATTACAAATCTTTAAATCATATATATATATATATATATATATATATATATATATATATATATATATATATATATATATATATACGTATATATATATTCACTGAAGTGGAGGTGAATAGTGCTACAGTATACTCACCTCGCCGAAGCAGCTCGGTGAGTATCCACACTATTCACCGATACGGAGGTGAATAATTGTTTTTAGCATATACCTCATAGATGAAATAACAAGTTTAATATTCTTACATTTGTTAGTATTTTATATAAGACATGGCCACTAGCAACTTGGGCACTTCGCGTACTCGATATTTGTCGACAAAACAGTTTTTACAACTTTTGAATATATTAATGGCAAGAAAATTGTAAAGAAACATACCTGTGGACACTCTTCTACTTAATTATGTTAACTTTTCTTGTTATTTTACAACATCAGCCTTTGTTTATCAACAAAATTTCCTGCTTCAGTATAAACAAAGCAAAACTGTCTGCCATTTTGTTTTGCCCGCAGATGAATAGTGCAGGATATCCTGAGCTAGAGGAACCAATCAGATTGCTTGAAAAGCACTATTCACCTGCAAGGTATATGCTATATATATATATATATATATATACATATTTATACAATACCCTGATTGCTATGCGTGTTTTCATTATTTGGTTGTTGCCCATGATCTACAGTATCAGAGGACAGACACATGGACACATCAGATCATGTCAGCTACATGTAACAAAATCCAACAAGAATTTTTAAATTTTTGTATTGTATAAAACAAATAGAATTCGATTTTTTTGTTGTCTGTTCAGTTATGCATGTAGATGCATAGAGGACGTCACAACATAGTATGAACATCAGTGACCCACTCGACTAGTCTTGTGGGCCACTTTTTTGTTCTTACAACGTTGTGACATCATCTGTGCACCTACATACTGAACAGACAACGCCAAAATGGAATCTATTTGTTAATTATATATATATATATTTATATTTATATATATATATATATACAGTATATACTGTGCAGAAATAACCTAACACTGCGTCTGCAGGCGCTCTGCGTGCGGTTGTGCGGCTGCCGCAAGGTCGCTGTGCATCTGAGGCTGCGCCCGCTTGGGAGATTGACTGCGTGCAGTTTCACGTCCGCTTTGCGGCTGCGGTTCTGCAGACGCAGGAACCACAGTTGATGGTCGTCAAACGTCGGAACACCCGAGTGTTACAGAATTCAGTCTATCTAAACTATTAAACTGTGTGGAGCAACAGATACAGGTACAAAAACCTCCAAAGAAGAAGTCGCTGAGTCGAGAGTTCTATCTGAGCGACTGGTATAAAGGCTGCCAACGAAAGAGTCGCTGAGATATAGAATCTCGTGATCTAATCTAAATCACCAACGAACGAGTCACGGAGATTCTGAATTCAGTACATCTAACGACAGCGACATAATTATAAAGATTGCCCGAACGAGTTGATGAGATATATAACTTAGTCTATCTAAGCGTGACAGCGATTGGCAAGAGATTTTCCGTAAAGGCGAACTTGGAGTCAAACATTCAAACTTCGAAACTTTGAAATCAATATCCGAACTTCCGAGCCGCGCCGCGTGGTAATTGATTTTACGTCAAAAGTTCGTCGTCCGAAAAAGTTAAATCAGTCGAAGTAACTACTTGATCAAAATGTATGTATTAAAAACTTACAATCGAAATATAGTAAAGTTATAATAAAGGTATACTGCCGAAACAGAGAACGTAACATGCTTTTAAAGTAATTTTATAAGAAGAGTCAGTGCATTTTAAAACAACATGATTCTACGGCCTGCACATTGCATGATTGAAAGTTTCATTCCGAAGTGGAGTTTCCGAAAAACAGTTTTGTAAATTAAAGTTTTACTATAAGAACACTCTTAAAATTTGCCGAACATTTGTTTGAAGATTTCAGTGGTTACGGTGAAACTATTAATTTCTAACAATTTATGCAATTTCGACGAGCGTCTGTGACACAGGCTAATTCCCAAGGCGCTCATTTGTATAAAGACTTCATAGCGGTTTAGGACCCCACGTTGCATTTTGTGTTTAAAAAAATACTTTTTCAGCGTAACTGTTGTCGGGACCAAATTCCTAAACTCTGTTTGTTGAGTCGCTACAAACTCAATTCGAGAAAATTAATCTAGAGACGTATAAATAACTTTTCTTTGCCAAGTTTACGATTCTGTGTATCTTTACATATAAACTCTGAAACTCGATGATTAGCCCTTCCCCGTTTCCGACATATTTGCTTTGAAACTATTATTTTATCGAATCCGTATTATTTTATAAATTTTAAATATGAACTACACGTGATTTTTACAGTCAAACCGGATGTTCTCTTGCCTGCAATATTGCAATATTCATGGACAACATTGCAATTTTCATTGGCTATTTGCCCGAGTCAATTAACAATCATCATTCACAACCTGACAGTAATATTTTGTGTTCACGCCAGAATCCATAAAGACGTTTTATTCTCAAACCGCCTTGAAAAATAAATATTCCAAGTTTAATTCGACCGATCAATTTGTCGTTCTGGTTCATTTCATCATTGATGAATGCGGTTGTGTACGCTTGGCGCAGCCGCAACCGCCAAGCGTACGCAACCGCAGCCGCGAATCACCCGTATGCGATCCGCAAACATGATCGCAAATCGGGCGCGGCTTTTGTTATTTCTGCACAGTACTGTATATATAATATATATATATATATATATATATCACATACTTGTGCCTTTATCAGGGCGATAACAGCGGGACATAAAAATGATATGTCCCGCTGTACCGTATCTGTCCCATCATATATCCCACTGTCCTGCATTGAGAGTCCTAAAACATGATACAGGCACAAGTATGTGATAAACAGGTTATCACATTCGTGACTCGGTATATCAGTTTTATCACTTTCAGGACGATATCATAATTGTCCCTCGCTTGCTGCGCTCACTCGTGACAATAACAATATCGTCCCTCAAGCGATAAAACTGATATCACCTCGTCCCTCATGTGATAACCTATACATATATATATATATATATATATATATATATAATGGTAAGTTCTCCTGGTTTTATAGTGTACTGAAACATGAATAAACTGGTTAGTCATTGATTTTGTGGATGTTTAATATTTCTCAATCCCTAAATATTGGTTCGGAATAACTGACAATTTAAAATAAATATTTAATAATGAAGCAATTATATTAGGACATTAGGTTACTGTAATTTTTGGCAATTTGACACTATTCACAATTTGTAAAATAAAAACAGATTCTGGTATTCTGAAATCTCGTTTGGTATAATATTGTAGCTCTCACTCTCAGTACTAGCTTAGTAGCTTACCAGTTCACTGGACGCCATCATCTATAAAATCGTTGAAACTGAATCCCCAATCACCATTTACTTTTATAAGAAAGCCAGAGGGAAAATTGCAGAAGATTGAACTGCCTGGCAGTCTCACTTTCAATTCTTTAAAATTTTCATGATTTTCACAAGAAGTCACATGAGCCTCCGTGTCAGCGGTTTCGCCGTTTCGCAGCAACCACGTTGGTGGGTACTTCATCTCGTTGAGTATAGTGGTTTAAAGTAATAGGCGAGTTTCAGGGTGTCGCGCGCGCATCGTTTTGCAAAGAAATTGGCGGGCTCTTGGCTGGCTCTCCACAAAGCAATGGCAAACAGACTTGCTAGCGAGCCAAGAACAGCAGAATAACAGCGTTAGACATCCAGAAACTGCATCTATACTTTGTTTATTTTAAACGGTATGTTTACTTTGAGGGGAGCTTGCCAGTATTTTTGAAAAATGATGCGCGCGCAACATCCTGAAACTCGCCTATTCCTCAGTAATTATTCCAGAAATGAAAAGTTGCTGAAACTCTGCAGTATTAATGTTTATGGTATGTTTATAGTAAAATAACCAAAAAAAAAGTTGGGAACGGAACTCGTTTCGAAAATACAGCTGCCAGTAAATCACGATGTTTTCCCAATTTGTAGCTATTTTGGTTAACTTTTGATTTCGTCTTGTTATCTTGAAAAATCCTTCTTAAGCACTTAGTTTATACTGAGTGGAAAAATATTTTATATTTTATATGCACTTATATATGAACTATTTAGTGGCAACAAAATAATAGAATTAAATTTGACGAAAATAACAATTGACAATTTTCCTGATATAAGAATGTCCACATTCTTTCTCAGTGTTAGCCATTCTCATTGGTCCAAACCAGCCAAAACACGAACGCTGACTAGTTTAGATTTTTGCAGGATTTAATTTAGGCGGTTGTTGGTAGTGCCTAACCGTACCGGAAGTCGGCAAAGGTCTTCGTTCAGTTCGTTCGGGCAGTCGCAGACTAGTTCGACTTCGATCATGGTTTCTACCAGCTCGTTAGATCGTACCTTGTCTGCTTTAAGGGTGTTCAAACGTTAAAACGTTGCTTTCGTTCAAACGTAGAGCATGTTGCAATCAAATGATATAGAAAAACTATCAGAGTATGCTAGGAGCCGAATTGTTACACTCGAGTCGTCCGACGTTTCTATTGTCAATATATAAAGAGACCTTTAGAAGGAGTAAAAACTTCGAGATCGGCAATTAGTTTGTTTCTCTCTCGATATTGAAGAACTGGCCGACGCTCAATGCAATGGGAGAAGACCTCTTTTAGGTGCCGATGGAAGAAGATTCATCAATGATGAAATGAACAAGAACGACGAAATTGATCGGCCGATTTAAACTTGGAATATTTTTCAAGGCGGTTTGAGAATAAAACGGATTCCGGCGTGGACCCAAAATATTGCTGTGAACTTGTGAATGATATAATTACTTTAGAATTGACTCGGGGAAATAGCCAATGAAAATTGCAATGTTGCGCGCAAGCGAACATCCGGTTTGACTGTAAAAACCACATGTAATTCACATTTAAAATTTATAAAATAATACGGATTCAAAAAAATAATAGTTTCAAAGTATATATGTCGGAAACGGGAAATCATCGAGTTTCGGAGTTTATATGTAAAGTTCGAATACACTGTAACTGCTAATATTCAACAAATCATATACAGAATCATAGACTTGGCAAAGAAAAGTTATTTAGTACGTCCCCAGTTTAATCTCGAACTGCGTTTGTAGTGACTCAACAAACAGAGTTTGGGAATTTGGTCCCTATGCATTCTTCACACCGTTGACAACACCGAAAAAGCTTTTTTTTTAAACACAAAATGAACGTGGGGTACTAAGTCACTACGAAGCTTACAAATGCGCGCGTCGGGAATTGGAATTGCATAAATTATTAGAAATTATACTGTAGTCATACCATAACCACTGAAATCTTCAAACAAACGTTCGGAAAATTTTAAGATCGAGACTGTTTATCGGAAACTCCGCTTCCCAGCTTAGCGTTTTAGAACGGGCGAAATCTTAGACCATGCAGTTTAAGCTGGTCGGATGAAACTTTCAATCATGCAAACTGCAGACCGTAGAATCATATATATAGCGTTGCTGTTTTGCAGATTGCCTTATTTTTTAATTGCTTTGTTTATACTGTATGTTAAGATGTGCTGCGTTTCGTTGGTGATTTATATTAGATCAGGAAATTCTATATCTCAGCGACTCTTTCGTTGGTAGTCTTTATACCTGTTGACCTGTATCTGTTGCCCCACACCGTTTACTGTAGTTTAGATAGACTGAATTCTATAACAACTGTGGTTCCTGCGTCTGCAGAACCTCAGCTGCAAGGCGGACATGAAACCGCACGCAGACAATCTTCCAAGCGGGCGCAGACTCAG